>KE156260.1:38980-88268 GCA_000411075.1 Sisymbrium irio | reverse complement strand
AGAGAGAGAGAGAGAGAGAGAGAGAGAGAGGAAAGAATCGGTTTGAAAGAGTCTTTAAATCTATGAAGACTTTGAAATGCTATACCAAAATTGGTACTCAAAGAAGAAGTCTTAAAATAAAACAGAACACTACTGTTGACTTAAAGATAATAAAATAGAACAAATTGTTTGAAAGAGTCAGATGAGATTTGAATATACGGCACAAATGAAATTTCTTTGCAAAGCAAAGTTTCAATATTTTCCGGAAACTTCTTTTATACAGAAAATGAAATTCTATAAGGAAAAAAATTAACCACCTCAAGTGAGATAAAAGCATTGATCTTGTTTTTAAGAATTTTCATTGGCATATATAGTTTTCATTACTGTTACGAGTTTGTTCTCCAATGGTCGTTTCACTGATGTGGAAGCTTTGATTGAAACTTGAAAGTACACATAATATCTAATGAACTTTTGGGAAAGCTATCTCGCACCGAGCTTGAACCGGGTGAAAGCATGATTAACGGTATGCGACCTTAACGAACTAATGCATGGCGAACGATGAGAAGAAATTGCACTTACGTTACTCACTAAAAATCACATATATTTTTTTAAGTAAGATTTATTTACATTTAAAATTTTAATTATGGTATATTTGGAAAAAGTATATGTCGTATAACTGTTAGCTTTAATCAATTTCTTAATCAAAAAGGATTTACTATTTTCATACTGCATGATCTGACGAAAAAAAACAGAGAAAGTGAAATACATATAGATCCTTTCTTTTATTTTAAAGCTTGATCACCAATTTTCCCTAATATTACTGCAAGAATGTAAGGTCTTGTAGTAGAACCAAATTTCGTTTTTTTGACCAACGTGGTTTGGGTATTACCATATATAACCAAACACGGTGTGTTGGCTGTTGGAGGGCCACATTTTTCCGTCGAGAATAAGAATGAGCGTATAATGTGGGCAAATCCAAAACAAATGCTCATTTTGTCAACTTTTTGTCCAATTGCACACATGATTTTTTACTTAGAAATGACGCATCTACATGTACGTAGGTCTTCTTTCACAACATAATTAATAGGGTTAGTATTTTTAAAATATTGAGACAATATAGATTTACATTGCGCTATAGAAGTGATCAGTTGATTTAAAATGCATTTGGTCCGGTTTTAACCGTTTTAAATAACTAAAGGACGTCGAGTGGTTTAGCTTGGGTTAGAATTTGGAGAAGAAAACTCCCTTTTGAGAGGGTTTGCTAAAAGAGAAACACTATCTCTACTCTCATATAGAACTCTCGAAAGGAAGAGTATTTGAGGCCAAATTCAGAATTCTTATTGACGCTAAGTTTGAAAATACGAATACGAGATTTTAACAATGACAAATTACAAGTCAACATGTGAAGTCAATAAGTTTTTCCGAAGCGTGAAAATGGGTAGCTTACCTGTCATGCAGTTTTGCAACTCTCTATAATGCACCTTCAGACTGAATAATAGAATCCTCATTTTCTTCTTGTTCTCCGCTCGAGTTGACAGTCTACTTGGCTAAAATATGCTATTTTGTGACGGACTTTGTGGCGATGCTGTGATCTGCACTGTCGAAGGGATTGCAATGCCTTGGGTGATAAGGCAGAAGCTACTAAAGCCGAGATGGTTCGACGAAAGAATAGTGTTTTGATCAGGACAATTACTCTGTTCCTTGAACCATTTTTCCTCAGTACTCAATATAAAAAAAAATTACAAATGAAAATACCTGAATACTCAAAAATACGTACCTCCTTTGGTATTTGTAAATGTAATGTTAAAAGGAAATAAGAAACTTACAAAGCCAAAACCAGCAGTCTTAAAGGAAGGTTCAACCA
Organism: Sisymbrium irio; assembly: GCA_000411075.1. Classification (NCBI taxonomy): domain Eukaryota; kingdom Viridiplantae; phylum Streptophyta; class Magnoliopsida; order Brassicales; family Brassicaceae; genus Sisymbrium; species Sisymbrium irio. The sequence goes on along the minus strand of KE156260.1, from coordinate 86,425 downwards.
TGTCATATTTGGAGCTGTTCGTTGAAAGGGTAACTCTAAGATAGGCAACTTCGTCAAAGGATCCTGCGATACTCCCATTGGAAGGCTTATTACATTTCTGGACGTTAACTTCAGCTGAGATTCATAAAATCCTTGTTTTTTCAAAAGTTCAAAGCATGAAAGCGCCTCATTGGAACCCTACAGATTCGTTATTTTTTATGAGATCTTTCCAATTTCTGACTTCTGGTCGGAACCGTCGTTGTACAAGGAGGAAACACGTGAGATTCTCTGTGTAGCTCTGTATCGGCACAAGCACCACGAAGCACCGTACAATCACCACAGACCTCGCTAAATTGCTCACCATTTTACACACACATGAACAAGTTGAACTTTATCATTATAATCTACTATATAAAATGTAGACTACTTTCACTCTGTGCCAATTTTTCTGTTTCATTTTGGTAACTCGAATAAACCCTAAGTATGAGACTACATATACTTAGGATTTATTGGAGTTACCAAACTTCTATATACTACAAAAGCTTGCATATCCTGCAAAGCATCAGCCAAGTAATGTACTATTCCTTCTCCAAATTCGTTGTCCTTGATCTCAAAACAAAATTTACAATGACTGCAACAATTTTGATATGGGATGAGTCCTCGACAGTAGCTCGGACAAAGTAATTAGATTATCATCAACACGGTATGCACTGCAAATAATTTTTTAAATCACTTTTGTTCATAAAATAACATATATATATATTAATGTTTATTTTAATTAAATAGAAAAACCATTGATATAATTACACGTGTAAAAATGAGAAAACAACTTATTAAAAAGTGTCTTTTATATCCTTTAATTCAGAGATGCATGCTTCTTCTCTTTCCTTTTTTAATTATTTTTATTATTTTAATAAGTGAAAAGATTGGATAAAAGATTGCTTTAATAATGCTCTTAGGGTTATTGATGATTTTCCAAAGAGGACTTGTTGCAGTGAATGAGATGGTCAGAACTTGAGATTCGTCGGCCAGCCTGATTACAAACTTCGCTTGTATAGAGCTTCTTGGTTCGATGATGGCACTCACTTGCTCGTTCTTGATTAGGTCCAAGGCAGCTTGCACCACAAGCAAACACAAAGAGTAAAAAAGTTGTGAAGGTTAAGTTTTTTTTTTTGGTCATACAAGGTCTCCGAATTTTAAGAGACCGATTCGAACGGTTACTGATCAATCCTGGGGCTCGATCCGATGAACCGAAACTTGTTTAGTTGTATTTAAATTTCGAGGGATCGATCCGAACGAATATCCGACTAATCCTGGGACCCAAGAACCATGTTAAATCTCTGATGGTAAAGTGGAATCGAATCTGAATGGCGAGAGGCTACTAGCATTCCCTTTACCATTAGACTACACCACTTGGTTGTGAAGGTTAAGTCTGTCACTAAACTCCGGCTTTTATTTAAAAAGTAACAGTTTAATAATTAACCAGACAATTCTTTTTTTTTTGGGCAAAAGGTTTACTAAACCAGACAATATTTGTGTTTAGAGTATTAAGGCCAAGGGGCTTCTTCGACCATCTAATAGCATGAGCATGTGATCACAGTCTCTTTCGAGCTATGGAATCGAAGAAAATGAAGACTTTGACTAAATACAGCTTGCTATGTATACAAGAGTCCTGTAACAAGACATTTGAAATTCTGAATGGTCAACAGAATGTGTGATAACGGAATAGCTATCTATTCCGATAAAACATATAAATCGCATCTTTTCATACGTTAAAAAGGCCAATACAAACAAACCAAAAACAAAACAAATAAAAGAAAAGTCCATCATGAGTGCATGTGCGTATAACGGGTATATTTACGTCAGTATTTTGTAACATAACAAATTTTCAATCATCTTATTCATAGGAATTTACCATAAGATACTATTCTTTTTATTTTACATTCTTTTTGTGTAACAAAAAATCAAAACAAAAGACAATACAGTACTCATGGGATAATATTCAATCTTTCGTTCTAATAGTATATAAATTCATTCTTAATCTTGAATTTCCCTTCTTCATAAATTTTATAAAGCTTATCTCCCTAACTAATTCGACCCCGCTTCAATGTAAATTGAAATCACGATTTCCTTAAGTGGCTTCGACCACAATAGCAACCCTTGGTCCATTCTTTGGTTCTGTCTTTAAATTTAGTGCCAACCAAGCACAAAAATTTCATAGCCCAATTTCTTTCTCTCACGGTATCACCTTCGAAGGCCCATGTACTTAGTTTAGTTATATTCATATAATAAACTAAACAGAAGACATTTTCAATGAATATCGGTCGGTCGATGTAGAAACGTTTCAAACAAAAGAAACAGAAAACAAAAATAAAAAGACCGACTGCAATAAAAATAATAATATGATAAAATACTTAAAAAGAATATAAAGAAAATGATTTGGAAAGGGGAAAATTTTCCTTAAGGATGAGGAAAAGCTGAAGTGTGAGTAGCCGAGGAGTTTACGGCCAAGCGGTTACTGCCTTTTGCAGGCTCACTGGCTCATCTCTCTGTCTCTGCTGATGGATCTCTCAGCATGTCACGGGCTACGTTTCTTTCTTTTATTTTTTTATTTTTCAAACGTCCAAATATTATTGATTCATGTTTTCCAACTTTATCCATTGAGCAACCCTTTCACCACAACGAACGACCATACACAATTTTTTAAGCGTTTATACTTTTTTATCGGATGTCTCCGAAGAGACAAGTGTTAACAACTTATTGAGAATAATATAAACGATTGTTTGTTTCTTTAGTAATTCTAAAAACATTCATTATCTCCAACGCCAGAGACGATTCCATTGCTGACTTTCAAGCCCAAGCCTAGTGTCCACCACATCTCAGGTGGACTTCTCTTCCTGAGTATACGAGAATAAGGTTCCTTGTGGCTGTTTGCAAAGAAAGAGGAGCTTTTCTTATTTATGCATTTAATTCATCTTTTCTTTCATCTTTTATAGCTTAATAACTCTAGAATCTCCAAATTTACAAAATATTTTATATATATTTATATAACTATGTCTATAATAGGACCGAAACTCAGACTAATGTCCAGAGTTTCTCTAAAATTAATCAGATGACTAATCTCCCAAACTTGTAATAAAAAACGAGCATTCTTGGTATTTTAAACTTTCACAGCAAACAAACATGTTGTATTTTAACGGTGTGTAATCGATAATTGATAGATCGAGTAATATGATCAAAGAAAGTGACCAAATTATTTGTTTTGTACACATGTGAAGCAAACTTTCTTATTTTCTTCAGTCTAACTTTGTCTTGCATATTTCACAATTCTCATCACCCAATGGGAAAAAATCTTTAAACTTGTAATGATAGTTTCCTATGTTATAAATGCTAGGTTTTATTTTTATCATTACATCTTTGAATGAGATAATAGTTTAAATTGACTAATATACTTCGAAATTATTAAACGAAATGATTTTAAAATTTCACTATGAAATAAATGCACATACGACTAGAAACCAACTATCACATCGTACCTAAAAGATTCCTACTCCAAAAACATAAATGGAAAAACCAAAATTTAGTATTTGATTAATTAATGGAAGTTTTAACATTTTCCAAAAAAAAAAAATGTTCTAACATTGCTAGATTTTTTTCCAACTGACAAGAGAACTCAACCATACAACACTTTCAGTGGATCCCATTTATTTATAAGAAAATTATGAACCAAGGTCTTTGTTTATTGTGGTCACTAAAGTGTAGTGTGGGGTTAACCAAAGGACAAGTAAAATAAAAACGCTAATACAATCCAAATACACAAACACCAATGAATTTATACAATATTATTTTAATGTTCCGTACAGGTTTTTCATATCACAAAATATCGATCATCCTAAAAATAATTGTAGATCATACAAGGATACAGCAAATCAAGCGAACCATAACCACAAGAAGAAAGAAAAGGAGAAAAAGAAGAGATAAAACTAAGAATACTGCGCCGAAAACTTAGTGCAAAATATCTATATAAATTTGAATAGAAAAGTCAAATCATTTGTGTTTAGAGAAACTTTAACTCTTCTATGATTTTATATTTGAAGCCTATATGGAGATTCAAGTTTTTGTTTATTGGACCAAAGCACCGTCGGCAATTTTGAATAATTTTTGAATAATTTGGTATTCCAAAAAATAAATAAAATTGAAGATACGGTCTAGCACCAATACGACTCATATATTAGCTATATTCCTTGGCGGCAAATTTGTATTTATCATGTATATAATTGCTAAATCTACACAAATACAAATTGGATATAAATCTGTGAGAAAAAAACAATTGAAAACAAATTCAAAAAAAAGAAAGGTCAGGAATGAAGTGTCTTTCCACCTCAACTAGCTATATAAAGCCCCTCAATACTCTTGAAGCATAAGTCACTAACAAAGAAGCGACACATACAACTCATAACTATATATACTATACATAATCATTCACTTGAATCACTTTTGAATAATGCAAATTATATCATCATCGTCATCTTCAATTTTCTTCTCCTTTGTTTATGCTGATGAATCAGCACTAATGATCACTATAGCTAGTGTAGTAGTAGCGTTGCTAGTGGTGTTGCTTCAATGGCGGTTGCACCGGAAAAAGCAAAAAAGGAAGCTACCTCCCGGTTCCATGGGTTGGCCTTACATCGGAGAGACACTCCGCCTCTACACAGAGAATCCCAATTCCTTCTTTGCCACCCGCCAAAACAAGTATTCTTTTTCTCTTACATGACTTGTGGATATATTATTTTAAGGTGCATCGGTCATTTGAACTTTTACCCGAAAAATTATTTGGTAAAAACATTCATCCTCTTTTGGGACAGTAGAGAGGGACAAAAATATCATTCATTCTAATCCTAATCGAGAAAAACTATGGACCGCAAAGCCATAATTTTGTTGTTACCAACAAAAAATCCACATTTCTTGTATATCGTATCTTCTATTTCAAATTTAACGTGGTCCAGCGGTTGAAAGAATGAAAGGTTCACATTGTTGAGTGAAACCCCATGATTTGATTAGATCTCGTTAGCTACTAGCTATGAGTGTCTTAAATGAAAAAGAGTGTATCCGCAGATACGGAGAGATATTCAAGACGCACATATTGGGATGTCCTTGTGTGATGATAAGTAGTCCAGAGGCGGCTCGAATGGTGTTAGTAAGCAAAGCACATATGTTCAAGCCAACTTATCCTCCTAGCAAAGAGCGTATGATTGGACCAGAGGCTCTTTTCTTCCACCAAGGCCCGTACCATTCCACACTTAAGCGGCTCGTTCAATCTTCATTCATGCCTTCTGCTCTCAGACCAACCGTCTCTCAAATCGAGCTCCTCGTCCTCCAAATCCTCTCTTCTTGGACATCCCAAAAGTCCATCAACACCCTTCAACACATGAAACGAGTATGCCTCTTTGCTCTATTTTGGGTTATATGCATGGATGGTCCTTGAGGCATGCCAAAAGAAAATTTTGACAGAAGATTTCCAAATTTTGCGGGCCTCACTTTATTTATATTATTAAAAAAGCAAGTTAGTTTTTTTTTGTGCTTATGGTTAAGGAAAACAAAAAGACATTTGGATATTTTTTGGGCTCCACTTTTATCTTTCTTTTTTTTTTTTTGTAAATGCTTTTTGAAGAAAATAATTTTTTAGGAAGAACAAATTAATTTAATTTTAAGCGTGGAACATCATTTTTTCTTTGTCTTAGTTAGCAACTCAATTTATGTATTTACACTATAACTCTTTTCTTTCTTTGGTTTAATGTATTTACACTATAACTATTTAAAAGTTAACCATGTGTTCCAAAATCTGCATAGATATTCAGGATCGGGTTTATTTTTATGTGTGGGATCTTTATGAAAGAATTGAATTGAGAGGTAATTGGATTTGTGCGTGTAGTATGCATTCGATGTGGCAATCATGTCAGCGTTTGGGGAGAAAGAGGAACCCAGAGAAATCGAAGCTATTAAGCTTCTCTATCAACGTCTCGAAAAGGGTTACAACTCCATGCCTCTCGACCTACCTGGCACGCTTTTTCATAAATCCATGAAGGTATATATTATAAGTGTATATGAACTATTTGAATACTGTACAAGATAAGAAGTTCATGATCGTTATAGATAGAGATGATTATTTACATTCTGTAAGGGAATTTGTACGCACGAGGACGTGGTCTACGTAGAATTGTAAATTACCACAAATTAAGAATAGAAACAACAAAATTGCACAGTTTGGATTTTGGGGACCACACTTGTGCAATATTATTTGACATAGTTTAGATTCTTTTCACAAAACATGAAGACAAAGTCACCTTCAGACGTAGATGTTTGAAATGCAATTCATGTTGTTCTAATTTATTGATAAGTTTTAAATAATTGATGGGTAATATATGAAATAATTATACTTTTTGTGAATGAAAAATGAAGGCAAGGAGGGAATTAAGTGAGGAATTAAGGAAACTGATAGAAAAGAGAAGAGAAAGTAAGAGTGAAGGAGGAGGATTATTAGGAGTACTTCTCGGCGCCAAGGATCAGAAACGCAATGGTTTAAGCGATTCACAGATCGCTGACAACATCATCGGCGTTATCTTCGCCGCCACTGACACTACCGCTTCTATCTTAACTTGGCTTCTCAAGTACTTACACGACCACCCCAATCTCCTCCAAGAAGTCTCCGTAAGCAACTTTTTCTATATTTTTTGTTTCTTAGTTTGTCCGTTGCATGTTAAGGATTTCTTAGAAATGTGTGTTAGACCTCTAAGATGTTATTGCAGCAAAAAAGTTTATCATCTTTGTATGCTTTTTAATAGCAATATATAATACCAGCTTGTATATTCAAATTCGATAAATTGTTGACAATATATTTAGTATTTACATATATATATTTTCAATATTTTAATAGAGGGAGCAAGTCTGCATTCAACAGAATATTAAGGAAGAAAACCGAAGAATCTCGTGGGAGGATACAAGGAAAATGCCACTGACCACAAGGGTATATTCCATTTTTGAAATTTTTAGTCATAATAATGAAAATGATGATGTCACCATATTTGACCATATATAAATCAATTAATGGTACGTATTTATACGTCTCTGATAGGTGATTCAAGAGACACTCAGAGCAGCAAGTGTATTGTCCTTTACGTTTAGAGAAGCTGTACAAGACGTCGAATATAAAGGCTACTTGATCCCAAAAGGTTGGAAGGTTCTTCCTCTTTTCCGACGAATCCATCACTCTGCCGATTTTTTCCCTGAACCCGAGAAATTCGATCCTTCGAGATTCGAGGTATAGAGTTTTTATAAATCATATCTAACTAACCAAAGGATAAGATTATCGACTCGGTACATATATACATATACATATACATATATTGTAGATAAGGTGACTAAGACATGGGACGATGACTTGTAAATTAACTACTCCTATATGTTAATGTACATGAAGAGTAAAAAAACATTGATCGAATTCAGTGTCAAATCTAGGGTTTAGTCAATTATGTGGGGACTTTGATGGATTTACATTGCATGTAGATGATATCTTGTAATGTCGCCAGGTGGCACCAAAACCTTACACGTTCATGCCATTTGGGAATGGAGTGCACTCATGCCCAGGAAGTGAGCTGGCGAAACTTGAGATGCTTATCCTACTTCACCACCTCACTACCTCTTTTAGGTATTATTTGTTGTTTTCCTATAATTCTACGATTCTTTATAGAGAATTTCTAATTACTTTTGTTTCACTGTCTACTCGTTTTATCTCTGATATTGGTAATGGGTCAGTTTATATATTTTTATTTTATTTTATATATAAAAGCTAAAAGTATATTTATATTTTTAAAATAAAATAATAGGAAAAAACCTCCGACTAGTTTCCGATTAATTCTAGTAATTTTTGTAGACAACTAAAATAACCGAACATAACAACTGCTTATCTATCGTTCATATACCGGACATAAAAGCAATTAGACTTCATATATTTGTAAAATTAAACACAACCCTCCTCTAACTGATAAGTGATAGAAGTAGCCATGACCATATTTGTTGCATATTTCTATATATCTCCAAAACTAATTGAAGACGTCATCAGTTCATGATGTCATATGTTCAATAAAAAATTATACTTTAATTTAACTACATGATTTATTGAAGATGTTTATTTGAACTTGTGATGCTAATGGGTCAATGGGACCAAAGGCGAGGGAAAGAAAACTAGTGATGGTAAACTTTGAAAGATATCGCCAGCTGTACATGGGATCTAGCCAATATAACAATCGATCTTGAGTTTTGTTTCTATTCTTGAGAATTTATGAGTAGATATTTGTTGATAACAACAATTAGTAGTACCCCCAAATAATTTTCAAAACATGTGAATCGGCGACTTGGCAAATTAGCAATTACTCTTTATAGTCCAACGACACAAAAGATGTGAATCTCGTTATTATATATCAAATTCTTCATATATGTTACTACTCTCACTATTCAAGAAATTACTGAAGATTGGTTTTTAAGGAAATTTTGGTTTTAATTTGCAGATGGGAAGTAGAAGGAGGCGAGGAAGGGATACAATATGGTCCGTTCCCTGTGCCCAAGAAGGGTTTACCAATAAGAGTGACTCCAATATAAAGCCTAAGGCATAATTGGAGTTTTAATATTTAGTGATCTAATAGCGTTATTAGATGCTTTAGTTGCTCTACAAGTAGATAATTTTTTTAACGTTAAAATCTATCTTATTTTAAATTGGCCTCCAATTTGGCCCGTTGTCTTTTGTAAATGAATTATTCCCTATTTCCCACTTAATTATGTAAAGTTGCAATTCAGTTAAATTTTCCTTTTGAGTGCTTGGAAGTGATGACATATCTTTGAACTCCATCTATTGACTATTGTACATTTCCAACTAGCTTATTGCTATCATGTTGTGACAGTTGCGTTGAAAATATTTTTGTTTATGTTCGGGTCCGAATCAAACTCGAATTTGGATTATATATACTATATTGTCTGGATGAAAGTTTGGTTTCAATGTTTCTAAAAACTTTGATATCTTAATGTTTTTGGATCTACCCTCTCTGGGATCCTAATTATTTTATATATTCCTGGTCTGAAACTGATATTTTTTTTTCCTATTGCATTTCTACAATGCAATAACATTGGATCTGTATTTTAAGATTCCGTTCAGACATAAAGAGTGAGGTAGACGCAATTGTTTTGTACGGAAGCAAACGTACGTATTCCATTAGTTATACTCTACTATTAATGACTGATACAAAGTCTGTATAAGTCATGCTGAATAAGTAGTCGTATTACATTCAAACTAAAACCGTATGTTCGATTAAATAACAGTTCTCTCTATCTCATGTCACAACCGCGGAAGTATATAGAGCTTTGAACCATGGAAGGGAGACAACACATACAATATTTTAGTCTCGTGATAAAACGAATGGCCAGGTGTCTATAATGGGGTACGTGCATGCGACGACTCCACCTAACACACCTTGTAACTAAGCGTACGTGGAACTTTCGATTTCCATAAACGAAAAAATCGATTGAAATGAATCTAATTCATTGTCCCCGATTTGTCTTTGTCTAAGTCAGAGATTTGTTCAGAGTAAAATGATTTTACATTGGTCCAAGCTAAAGAGTCTCTACTCTCTATGCCGTTGCGAGGTTCTGGTAGACAGAGATTTAACATGCTCCAACCCTTTCTTATCCTTTTTGTCTCCCTCTATCTCTCTTTAAAACCCTACCTCAAAGTTTTCACATGATTTGTTTTTGGAACTGTCTCTCTCAGTCTTTTTGTTTTGATATATATTAATTTTTAGAGGATTTGATATGATGTGAGACGATCAAAACGTGTACAAAGAGAGCTCTGGTAGCTAACAAGATAATCCTTTGGATTAGATACGTGAAGTAGCTGAAAATTTTCAATTTTGACCTTTATATTCAATCTAGTCGACTTAAATTTGATGAGTATTTTAAAAGTATACATATTCTATCATCTTATTACGTAAATGTGCCAAAATATATACGGTCCATTGCCAGAAAAGATATACGACGAGTTATATCTTTGATTTTTCGGTGCCATGAATATTGAGTTGTTGCTAGATCCTAAGTTCCAGTACATTGTTTATCAGGGAGACATCAGACATGTTTGTATTTTTTTTTCTTCTGAGTCGTCAATGATCATTTGTTTGTTTGTCAACATGTATTATTCAAAGAGACATTAATATTCGTTATGATAGTTAGTAATCGCAAAAATATCTTCCTTGCTCATAACTAAAATATTGAAAGCAAAATAAATTGATCTACTCCATGGGTCTACCCTTTGAGGCTTTGACGGTTAACATGTATAAGAAATTAAACAATTAGTTAGAAACAGATCCGGTGATAGAGAGCACCCCTGACGAAGCCCTCTTTCACTCTGAAAGTAACCAGCTACCAGATTGTCTTAGAAGGTCCTATAAGAACATGTATATATAAATTCATGATGACACGCGTTACACTAAAACACTATTATTCGATCCGTAACAAAATATTATTACCATCTGACTATCGAAACTACAACTTTATTAGAGAGCGCGTGGTTGCGTTTTCCTATGATGCCATCTCGATTTCTTAGGTTGCTTACTATCTAGGAGCATGGTCTAAACCAATCTGGATGATGTCTACTGACCACTTGTCCACAAGCTCTTGCTATGACAAGGGGTTTTAATTACTTGATGCAGCAGAAGCCATATATACAGCCTTGCAATAACGGATGTGGGAAACGGACTATTTATATTTGCGTCTAATAAATTCCAAACTTAGCAGCCAGCCAGCTTGCATTGTAGTTGAAACATTTTTTTCTCTAAGAAATTGTTTGTTTTATCGTTTAAGTAATTTGGTTGTATTTGGTATAGAACATCTTGTTCTTAGTTGATATTGACTATCTAAAAATCCATATATGAAATATTCATAAGATGATGTAGATATCATATGATTGTAGGTGAGGCGGATGAATTGAAGAGCGTCTAACAGTCGCATATCATGATCAGTCTGGTTACGCGGTTGCTAGTTGGTTCCTGACATGCGGAGCCATTACTGAAGGTGACTATCGTATGATCGTATCTCGTGGCACAGCAGCACTCGGCTCTACAAAATACGTTCCAAACGAAAATCATCTGAAGACCAAAGAATAACTCTTTGACATGATTTGCATGATCTTAGGTGGTGGTGTAAAATCTAATTTTCTAGCTATAAACATAAAAATAGAAAATCTCGTTAAATCTCGTATTTTCATAAAACACAAAATTTTCATTTTTCCATCAAAATAGAAAAATTCAAAATCTAGTAATTTCTAACTGAATTGATTTTGTATATTTTATTTATTATAAAATATAATATTTTGGTTGAAATTGTTTTTGTTTCTTAAGTGAGAAAAAGTGATAAACAGAAAAAATGCTAAAATGCTTAGTAAAGAAAAAAGGGTTTAAAGGATCTAAAAGAATTTAACTTTATTTTATAAATATTAATTGGCTAAAAAATTTTAGAATTAAAAAAAGACTAGGTTGTGAATAAAAGGATTAGAGTGGACTGAAAAACCTTATATAGCATCTTTAATTAGTCGTGTGGTGGAGCATGTAACTAATTGCTATATTTTTTGGAAAAATGTATGTTTTTGAATTACACATTTTGTTGGGTAATTATCCTGTATATGTATATGGTTGCGTTGGGTTTTACTTAGAAGATTGCACGCAGAGTGAATCGTTATAGAAAACTAATACAATATAAGAGGTATATTGAATATAATGTTTGAGAGTAATCGTGATGATTTTATTGAGTTTTTAGAAAATTTTTGATGAATTAGAAAAGTTGTGGTGATTTTAATTAAATTATTTTAGAATTCTACCTAAAATTATAAAATTTAGATTTTTTTTATTTTTAACTAAAAAATATTATCGTATAATTCTAAAATCACCTCAAATCTCCTAAAATTCATTCCTTAAAATCACATTATGCTTTTAGAATCAAATCACAAGTTTAATAACACTGAGTTTTAAAATTTCTTTTGAAATTTATGATTAAATAACAATGAATTTATTATTTTAAACAAAATCATTATATACAAATCACCTTAAATCATAGATTGAATAAACCTTTCTAGATTTCTCGAAGACGTATCGCGCGTGGTGTATTTATGTGTGGACTTCTATAATCTGCTGTCGAAATAACATGTTTGATTGCTGGCTGGTACATTAACTTATCTTTATTTTCCAGCTTTGTTGTTGTAGCTTTTAGATATTCATCAGAACTACGTATTTTGGTCAAAGATTCTTACAATTATATTAAAATTTTCTTAACGAAGTATAGAATAACTAAGATGACCTTGCCTTTGTAGATAGTACTCGTTTATTGCTTCTTGATGAAGGAACTTAGAATTAAACTTAACTCACTCGATTTTTTTACTCGGAAATTTATACTTAGGAGATTTCTAGACTCTAGTTGTTAAGTCGAATCAATGAAAAGCAAAAGAGAAAAGCTAAGCCCATGTTCTTGAAGGCCCAATATGTGTAAAATTAGGCCACACCTGCGACAAGTATCGGACAGGCTCAAGGCTTTTAAGCCTCTCCAAGCCCCCCTATGAACCTCCAAACTCTTTGGAAAATCGGTTTGATATTCGAAAACCAAAAACCCGGTTTGTCAAAACCAGTAAACAAACAAGTGGATACTGGAAAACCAAAAGACCGGTTCAAGATTATCCATTCCTTACACAGAACAGCAGCAACTACAACAACAAGAAGGAAGTACAGAACGCGTATATCTTGTCTGCCAAGCACAACAGTTCTTTAAACTCTCTCTCTCTCTCTCTCCATCAAATAAAGAACAGATAAAATAAAAAATATTAAAAAAAAAAACCAAACATTTTATTTTCTTCCCTTTGCCATCAGAAACCCTAATTCCCTTCTTATCTTGTTTGTCCCATTTGATTCTCTTTCGCAAAACAAAACCTGAAAAATAATTAATAAACAAAGTTGGACACTTTCTTCTCAGATCTTCGACCCTTTTCTAAATATTATGCGAAGCCTCTTTCGTTCTTAGTGATTCCTTTAATGACAATGATCTTCTCCAAGCTTGGTCGCTCCGTCTCTCGTTCAAGGGTCTGTTTCATTTTCTTGATTACTTCTCAGATTCGTTCTTTTTCATTCCTCTTTTTGATTTTTGTTTTGTTTTTGTTTTGTGGTGAGTTTAGGGGTTTCTGTACGGTGGTGGTGTGAGATCAGCGAGGCTGGTTGCTCCACAGGGTATTGAAGCGGCGTCGGTGAACCAAGTGGAAGGTTTTGGATTAGGGTTTTTGAGTCGGCACTTTGCTTCTTTAACTAGTGGAAAGGGACTTGTGAACAAGAATGATTTGATTGGTGTTTTGGCTTATCCAAGACTTCGTCGATTCTTCTCTGATGAAGCTCCTAAGAAGAAGAGTATGTTGCATTATTAAAAAAGGCTTAATCTTTTTTGGTTTCTCACTTGAGTTTGAGTTTGAGAAGCGTGTTGTTTCATTTAAAGTGTGTTTCTTTTTGCAGATTATGAGAATTACTTTCCTAAAGCTGCAAAGCAAGAACCAAAGGGTGATCAGAAATCTGAGTCTAAAGGTGAGTCCTTTGTTTCTGTTTCCTGCTTTTATGTAAAATCATTTAGGATCTCTGATTGAGTGGAGTGTTTTGACTTCGGAGGGGTTAGGATAAAGCGTTGAGCTTTTTGTCTCTAGTGTGATGTTCTTCTTCAACTAATAACAAGATATTTTGGCTTTTCCTTTGTTTGTGATTAGAAAGTGAATAGACCACTGAGTTTTGTTTGTGGGATTGTTGATTTTGGTTTTACATATTAGTTTCAGCAAGGATGATGTCTATGGTGTGAGAAAGCTTTCGAGGTTAGGAAAAGCTTTAAGCATTGTTATTGTTGATGGTTGTTATCTTTTTATACCGAGGTAGCGCTTATAACTAATAAGATGAGCTTTTAGTTTGCGGAGTAGACGCACTGAATTCTTGTGTGTGGGTTGTTGAATTTGTTGACTATTTACTCAATAAGATGGTTGATCAACTTATATGTTGCATTGGAGATTTATTGATCTATTGGGGGAAATCAGAGATTTATTGGTTGCTTTTGAGACTAAATGGAATGTCGACTCATCTTTTACGCCATTGTTTCATTTTTCACTTTTCTGTTGTTGATAACTGTTGCGCTACTGAAGGATTTTAATGATATGAAATATGTTTTTGTTGCAATACAGATGGGTCAGACAAGAATGACAATGAGAACCTGGGAGATATGTTTACGAATCGATTCCAAAATTTGCTAATTCCTTTTCTGGCTCTTGCTATTTTCTTTTCGTCTTTCTCATTTGGCTCTGGAGATCAGCAACAGGCAAGATTATTTAACCTTAAGAATTGTGTGATATGTCTTGGATACTTATCATATCATCTTGTGTATGGAATTGCGTATGCTTTTCACTAATACACCCATGCTATATACGTGTTTGTTTCAGATTAGTTTCCAGGAGTTCAAAAACAAGCTTCTGGAGCCTGGTCTTGTTGACCACATAGATGTTTCAAACAAAACAGTAGCCAAAGTCTACGTGAGGAGCACACCGAGAAACCTACAAACAACTCAGGACGTTGTTGTCCAAGGAAACGGTAATGTCCAAAGTATCCCTGGTAATAAAACTGGTGGTCTGTATAAGTACTACTTCAATATCGGTAGTGTCGACACTTTTGAGGAGAAACTCGAAGAAGCTCAAGAATCGTTAGGCATTGATCCTCACGAGTTTGTTCCTGTCACATACGTCACTGAAATGGTTTGGTTTCAAGAGTTTCTGAGGTTTGCACCGACTTTGCTGCTCTTGGGTACTCTTGTTTATGGGGCTAGGCGGATGCAAGGCGGCTTAGGCGTAGGAGGAACAGGCGGGAAGAATGGTCGTGGAATCTTCAATATAGGCAAAGCCACAATAACAAGAGCTGATAAAAACTCAAAGAACAAGATTTATTTTAAGGATGTTGCTGGATGTGAGGAGGCAAAACAAGAAATCATGGAGTTTGTACATTTCCTTAAGAACCCCAAAAAGTATGAAGATTTGGGTGCTAAGATCCCTAAAGGTGCGCTTTTAGTCGGTCCTCCTGGAACCGGAAAGACCCTATTAGCAAAAGCTACTGCTGGAGAATCAGGTGTCCCGTTTCTATCTATATCCGGTTCAGATTTCATGGAGATGTTTGTTGGTGTTGGACCTTCGAGGGTGAGACACTTGTTCCAAGAAGCTAGACAAGCTGCACCGAGCATTATATTTATTGATGAGATCGATGCCATTGGTCGAGCAAGAGGACGTGGAGGTTTAGGTGGTAACGATGAGCGTGAGAGCACTTTGAATCAGTTGCTAGTTGAAATGGATGGGTTTGGTACAACAGCTGGAGTTGTGGTTCTTGCTGGAACCAACAGACCGGATATTTTGGATAAAGCTTTGTTACGTCCTGGTCGGTTTGATCGTCAGATAACCATTGATAAACCAGATATCAAAGGTCGTGATCAGATTTTCCAGATTTACTTGAAGAAGATTAAACTCGATCACGAGCCTTCGTATTACTCTCAGAGACTTGCAGCTCTCACTCCTGGTTTTGCTGGTGCTGACATTGCCAATGTCTGTAACGAAGCGGCTCTTATTGCTGCTAGACATGAAGGAGCTACTGTCACAATGGCACACTTTGAATCTGCTATTGATCGTGTTATTGGTGGTCTTGAGAAGAAGAACAGGGTAAAAGCAAAAAGCTTTCTCCTTCTTTCAGACAAAACTATTGAGAACTGCTTCTGAATGTTTTTGATTTTATGAAACAGGTGATAAGTAAATTGGAGCGACGTACAGTAGCATATCATGAATCTGGTCACGCAGTTGCTGGTTGGTTCCTGGAACATGCGGAGCCATTGCTGAAGGTGACTATCGTTCCACGTGGCACAGCTGCGCTCGGGTTTGCGCAATACGTGCCAAATGAAAACCTTCTCATGACCAAAGAGCAACTCTTTGACATGACTTGCATGACTCTAGGTGGACGTGCAGCTGAGCAGGTAAACTAATTGCTACCGTCGATATATAATATATAATCTTGTTACATTTTCAAGATGTTTCTGATTTTCTGTTCTCTTAAACGCAGGTGTTGATCGGAAGAATCTCGACGGGTGCGCAGAACGATTTAGAGAAAGTCACCAAGATGACATACGCTCAAGTAGCTGTGTATGGTTTCAGTGACAAGGTTGGGTTACTCTCATTTCCACCAAGGGATGATGGCTACGACTTCAACAAACCGTACAGCAACAAAACCGGTGCAATCATAGACGAGGAAGTTAGAGAATGGGTGGCCAAAGCTTATGAGAAGACAGTGGAGCTGATCGAGACACACAAAGAGAAAGTTGCTCAAATAGCTGAGCTTTTACTGGAGAAGGAAGTGTTGCACCAAGATGATCTTTTGAAAGTTTTGGGTGAACGTCCGTTTAAACCGGCTGAGGTGACTAATTATGACCGGTTCAAGTCTGGGTTTGAAGAGAGTGAGAAGGAGGAATCCACCACGACGGTTACACCTGTGGTGGATGAAGGAGCTCCTCCGCCCCTTGAACCTCAGGTGGTTCCTACGTAGGAGAGTGACTTCACTGTAAGATTGTAAATTGAATTAAGAATGCAATAAACACAATTACAACGACGAAAAACTGCAGTCTCATGTTCTTCAATGTTTGTTTAGTGGTGGGGGCACATGTTAGCAATGAATATTTTTTTCTCTAAATTATTGCTTCTAATAAGATGTTTATTTTTTAAAGTTCACTTTGCTAATAGTTTCTGTCTTGTAATAAATGATAATGTTATCACATTCCATGTTTCTAATATAATCTCAAACATAACTCTACTCGGTCGAATAAAATGAGATGTATTAATTGGAATAATATCTGAATTTTGTCATTTTCAGTCTCAATGAATTTAATAAGGAACATATAAACAACCTAAAGAAAGGTTCAATGGAAGCCAGAACACATCTGTGTAATCCTGTCACCAAGCTAAATTGGTGGTGAGAGAACGTATGAACGAATGAATGCTTAAACAAGTATTTTGGTGGAAAAAAAAACGAATAAATTTCATCAGCAGATGATTAAACTTAAACCCCTGTTTTTTCTTAACCCTTGAGTGAGTATTTCTTCCCAGTAAACACTTGAAACTTAGCTTCATCAGATTTTGTTGAACTCTCTTGCTCGATGTTCTTTGGATCAACCTATACAATACGAAGTTATACAACACAATTAGTTATCTTTAATTTTTGAGACTAATTGGAAAAAGAATCAAGAGAAGGGAGACATACTCGCACAGTTGCTTTTGAAGCTTGTTTGCTGTTTGAGCCAAAGACAAGCTTTCCTGATTTTTGCCGTGGCGTGATGCTTGACAACTTCTCATCATCTTTCCCATTTTCATTTGGCTTCTCTTGTTGTTTTGTATCTTCTTTTTCAGCTGATTCTGTTTGTGGTTTTCCATCCAAACGCTTTCCTGATCCAGTGAATGGCCTGAATTTGAGGACTTTGCTTGTTGGTTCCTCTTCTTCTTCAACTTCAATGACCAACAAAGAAGAGATAAAGTACAACTTAGATGATATATTATTTCAAGAAGAACAATAGAATTTCCAAATAAACTCGAAGAAAAACCTTTGCGAGTTCGTTTGTTTGAGGGAGTCAACTTTTGTGGCTTCTCAGGTTCTTTGTAATCAAGAGGAGGAGCAAAATCAACCTCACAATCCGTTTCTATAATACTCACAGCTAGAGAAGGCTTTGCTTCAACCACATTGATAAAGTATTGCTTGTTGTTATAAGGAACCATAATTGCATCACCAGTGGTTAAGCAAGAATAGCTCCTAAGCGTTTTCTCCAAGCTGCCAAAAAAAGAAAGAGGAATGTAAGTAAGAAAGAGAAGATTCTCCAAAAACACCAACACAAGATTCAGTTTTCAAAGGTACAAACATGGCTTTTGGGTTGGTAATATCCAAGAAATCTTGAGTGTGAGGTTGAAGCTTGATGTAAGTCGCTTTCACCAAACTCTTATTCTTGATTCTCACAATTTCTCCTTCTTGAAGAGACATGTTTTGCATCATCTACAAAACAAAGAAGGATCAGATTAAGAAAACAGTGCAAAAGAAGAAAAGAAAGATATAAAAAAGAAGTTCAACACAAGAAGAAAGTATATACCCAATAGGGAAAGTAAGCTAAGCCTTCGTCTGCAGTGAACTCGAGCACACCACAATGTGTTGTCTTGCCAAGAGATTCATTACTCAATTCAAACATCATTGGGTAATCAATATGCAAAGATGCTGAAAGAAAAATATAGATTCAGAGACTAAAAGCCAAAGTAAAGAAATTGACAATAGAAGTTAGATTATATTACTTAGCTTACCAAGACGATTGAGAGCGGAAGGAGGCATGATAACTACAAAAGAGAATATAAGTAACGTCCCAGACACATATACCGTAAAAAGAGAATAAGAGAGAAGTAAACATACTTTTGTCACCATTCTCAAGATGTGGCTGCATTTAAAATTCTCTGAAATTAGAATGTTTTTGTCTTTCATCCAAAGAGATTATACAACAACAAACTATAATCAAATACCTTTTCAACGAATGAGACAGGGTAACAACGGTAACACTGCTCGAAGCTAAACTCATCTCCATTCATCTCCATTGCAAAAACCACAAATCTACACAAAAGACAATAAACAACAAAACACTTCAGTACATAACAATACAATACAAACCCATTCAGGCAAATCATCGAAAACCTTGTGTGCATAAATAAACATTTTTTTTTTGCTCTGTTGTTGCCAAAAACTTCAGAATCACATCAATGGTCAAAATCAAATTTCAGCTGATCAAATTTAAACCCTAAAAGATAAGATCTTTACAGCAAAAAACAAGCTCAAATACAAAATTCTAAAGGTTAAAGTCGATAAATCAAGATTGAGTAGATAAAGCTAAGAACTTTGAAATCTAAAAGCAAAGACTTGAGGATTAGATTATAAAGTTTTAAGCTTTGATCAAAACTGTACCAAGAAACAGAACAAAAGATCTGATTTTTAGGGTTTTAATCAGGTTTGAGGATGATAGTTTCTTGAGGAGTAGTCAATGGGGAAGATCGGACCTGAAATAATGGAAAGTTGTTTTGATTCAGAAGAGAAGAAGAGATTCTTTTATAGGTTTTTAATTTAACCAAAGGATCGTATCAAAGAAATGTATATATACGTGGCGCACAATAATTGGGGCTGTTTTACAATTGTTTTTTCGCACTCAAGTAATCCTACGTGGCATTTGATACAAGAAGCTTAATGGTTGAGGGAAAAACACCAAATCGAACGTACTAAAATTTTTGTCAATCGGAATCGTTATCGAGTGTTTTCATAATAATCTAATCAGTAAAGGAATTTCTATACTGAATTATCCAGATTAAAGATAAAACTTTATAAAATCAAATGGAATTAACCGAAATTTAATGTTTTTAATTATAATAACAATGATGAGACAAAATATTAACTTTCGTCTCTAAATAAGTAAATAACTTTTTCTTTTAATCTATGGATATTTCTACAAATTTTAGAATGTCTCAGCAATAATTTGTTTCACATGGAGTGAATCTTGGATAATGTATTTATATTTTGGTTATGCAGTGGGTAAAAAGATGAAAAGTTCGATGAATAGGTGGCTTATATGCTGCAGTGATGTGTCATGGTCAAGAAGAAAACATTTGGTTTGGGTGGAGCTTTTCGAGTGTTACATGATTAGAATGTGTTTTAAAATCATTAAGTAGGCGAATTTTCAATTCCACTGATACTTGATAGATTTGAATTTTTTTGTCCACGTATAGACTATTGAAAGCATGTGTACTTGTGTAGCATCAACGTTTCAAAAAGTGATATTTTGAACCCAAGCAACGCAGCTTATATGTGCGGTCACAAGCCAAAAAAATCTTTACCGGTCTTTTGACTTCAATCTTTCTAGACGTTGCAAGCTTTAAGTGGGAACAAGGATTAGAGATGGGTTGGGGAAACACTAGAGATAATCAAAGGAATTGTTGATAATCGGCGATAATCGTGGCAATATGAAATGGTTTCAACATGCAGAAAACACAAATTTTTGGTTAGATTGCCAGCTTTCATAAATTTTTCTTATTAAAATAAGATAGAAGAGAATGGGAAAATTTAACATAAGAAGAGAAAGAGAGATGAAATCACTAATGATCATGTAATCACTAATGAAGTTATCAAATATATTGTATACAGATTATGTTCTAACCGAATTTTTATAGTTATCTGATTTATTTTCAGGTTTTTAATTCTTATCAAGTCTACATTAACAAAACTCTAAATACTTTTCTTTCTATCTAGGGCCTGATTGATTTGTAATAATAATTATTATTGATTATAGTTTTAAACGTTATTTAGCGATTCACACGTATCGATTTAAAATAAATGTATTTTTATGATAATTATGATTAAGTGACTAATAGATAAAATAACGTCTTTAACAGTAAATTAACAATAGAACATATTATATAACTGTACAAAAATAATAAAATATATATTATTACAATAAAATTAAATATTAAAAGAATTTTAGTTTTAAAATTTATTAATATAAAACTATGATAAGTGATTTGTCAATATTAATTAAAAAGTGTCAAATTTATTCATATATTTTAATATTTTATAATCATAATATCCAAATTTTAAATATTTAACATATTAATTTTTTTTGTTAACTAACTTATTTTTTAATTTTTTTAATTTTTTTTTAAAAAGAATCAATGCTTATATGCATTCGTGGCCCAGCAAAATTAATTGTCTCAAAACCAAATATTTATTTTTAGATCTTATATATGTCCATCTTCTCAAGAATATATACTCTATTTCTTTTTTTTGAATAGTGGGTTGTAGCTTACATAATTTTTCGATCCTATATGTATGTCCATCTTCTCAAGAATATATACTCAATTATTGTTTTTTGGTATAGCTGTATTCTTTTTTTGTAGAAAATTATAAAATTTTTAGAACTTTTCAATAATTTATTAGGAAAATTAAATAAAACATGAACAAACAAAAAAATATGGTTGTAGAAAGCAGAAATTTCATATGAAATCCACCAAAATATTTAAAACATAATTGGTAAACAAATACTGTAAAAACTGTATAAATTTTATAATTTAACCAATCATGCAGTTTATATACTATCACTGCCAAACTTATGTTTTTTTTCTTAATTCTTTCTTCCAAACGGTAACAAACATTGTTTTAGACTAGTGTTTTATTAAAAACCTTGATGGATATATAAGCCCATTATTAACACGGAAATGATACAATAGTTAAAAATCCACCAAAAGAGAAACCAAAAGCTCAGAAGAAAAGGAACCATACAACAAACAAAAACAGGATGAAAATCACAAACCCTAGAAGCACATCAAAGAAGGTCTTGGAACCAAATAACAAGCAAACCACTAGAGACTAGGAACGAAAAAAATGTGTCTAAAAGAGCTGGACGAATAGAATACAGTTTCCCAGATGAGTAAAGAGGACTGGAGGATCCACATAAGTTATGTGACAATTCTAACAAAACATACACTACAAGAAATAGCGCTGTATACCGTCTTCTCGGTAGTTGATTGGAGTAAGCTATTAGCGAAAAAATTACCACCAAATTAAAGTCGTCGAAATATGGCTCTCAGAAATAACGCGTTGTCGGAAAATTGAAGGGAGTTTACGAGAACTGGTATTGTCGGATTAATTATCGGTATTAATTGTCGGTAATGTCCGACTCGATTCCGATGGTCGGAGTTATTGGTAAATCGTCAGGGGATTTATCGGAAAATCAAATGAACACTATGTTGGTAACATGTCGGTAAAAGTCGAGGTTTTATTGAGATTTCTGAAAAAAAGAGAAGATCCTGAAGAATTATTCGGAGTTTTGTCAAGAATATTTATCGGAAATTCATTGCCACTTTGACGGACGTTTATCGGAAATTCATTGCAACTTTGACGGACGTTTATCGGAAATTCATTGCAACTTTGACGGACGTTTATCGGAAAATTACTCAGAGTGTTGTCATAATGTGTGGTCAATTTTTTGTCGGAAAAATGGTGATTTTTTATGGAGAGGTTCCGATATTTCAGACATACGATTTATATAAAACTCTAATATGGTTGGAGTCAATTTAGATGAAAATCAGAACTATAGTGTAGAAAGACTTCATCTGCAATGATAATTATAGTATCTTACATCAAAATAAAACATAAACCATGGATTGAAAACATGATTATATCATAGTCAACTGAAACAAAAAGCATAATTTAAAATAACGTACGTAGTAGATCGGATGACTAAAGTCAACAGATAATATCCCCGTAATAGACCATATTTTACATCAAAAAAATGTTTGATACAACAAATATCAATTAGCATATGTTGTTGCCTGACCTGCTTGCGAAGGAGGGACAAGGTCTGGGTATTTTTCTTTCATCACATTCCTCCAAAACAGAGCATTTTTTAACTTGAGAAGACAATTCTTCTATCTAACCAGTCGCTGCAATTAGTGTGGCTTGTGTCTCAGTGAACATGCTCTTGAAATCAGGTGACTCATTTCCTTCTAATGGATGACTTGGAGCAACAATATCCATTTTTCCATAGCCAAACCTACAACCATTCTCCACTTGAACCTCCTATACGAATTTGATTGAAATTTGATATCAATGACTTAGTGAAATATATAAAACCTACACACATGTCCATTAGTTATAAGCGTGTAAAAGAAGTAACACGTACAGTGAGAAAAATCTCATTTTTTTCCGAGGTGGTTAGCTCATAATCATCAGAATCTCCCAAACTGTGTTGACCATTCGACATTTGTGGGAGTTTATTTATCTCTAGTTGCCTGCACTTCCTAGCAATGTACTCTGCCTTTTTGTCAACAAAGACACCATCCCTCTTGTGTTTATGCGTGGTCTCCATGAAAGACACGATGTCTGGAAGTTCTCCAGTCACCTCATCTCTCTGCAAATTTAGAGGTAGTTGTTCAAGTAAAAGGAAATTGGAATGATAGAAAGAAGATGTTCCATACCCTCCTAGTTTGTGGTGTTTTTTCAAGTAATTCTAACTGGAAGAAAGTACCAAGTTTTCACGCATGCGTGCATAAGGGCAAGAACCGCAGGTGTGCTTTGACATTCCATAGCCTCCTCTTGGGTTGTTCCTGTTGTTAGAGTTTGTTGTGTTCCTCCTGACATTTTTCTCAGCAGTCCAATAGAGAATAAGGGCATCCCAGACGGTGTCCTTCATCCACGTTGGCTTGTCCTCGCCAGAACGCCATATAACCTTCCAATCATAAACTCTATCAAGCAAGTGAATTGCACATAATGCATCAAATTCTTCATGGACAAGTGTGGTGTGACAAAAATCCCAGTTGAACTTCTGCTACATAAAACAACATCAAGTTTCCTTGTTAAGTTTGTAACACATAGATAAGTTAAACTGATATATAAAATGAGAATACAACACTCAATTTACATGCTTACCGCAAAAGCTTTGAACCATCGAAGCTTGGTATCTGCATGAAGAGATGTCTAGTTTAGCGCAGCTGCAGGATAATCATTCTCCATGATTTTCTTCACAGACCTGGTTATTCCCTTAGTAAACTCAAACCTTATAAAGAAAACAAAACAGAGGAAAGGGTTATGTCAAATGAAGCACTGAAGAACAACATAATTTAAGTAGTAGTAGTAGTGCATCGTACTAGCCAGCACCATTACACCTTTTTGGATCGAGTTTAGGGAGTCCACTCCGTCCTGGTGCAAGGAGCAATTCTTCTAACGTCATGACTTGTGGATGCAGAACCAGAGGAGGTTGAACTGGTGCGATTGGAATGCCAACATGGTCAGCATCAATTGGTTGACTAGGGGCCTAAGTATCGTCATTAACAGAATCCGTTTGGGAGGTCGATCCTTGTTGTAGGAAACCTGTCCAAGATCCTGAAGTTCTAGAAAAATACATTCCTTGCAAAAGAAGAAATTGTTTAGGATGACATAAGGAAACAAAATATGAATTAATAAGCTTTTGCGTATTTTAAAATATTCACTTATTTGTTTATATGTATACTCAAATTTTTTACCTTATTAGCTGACTTGTACTTATGGGGAAACTGTAGTTTAAAAAAAAGGAGTGGTTATGTAAATGTTAAATCGGTCACATTATTTATCAACCCTGTATGCAGAAAAAAAGCCGGGAGATTGAAAAACCAAATTTTTTGGGCGGCAATGTGGAAAAAATTGGCGCAACTTGATGTCAAAAGTCAAAATAATCTGCTCGTATAAGGGAAGACTTACCGTCTTCCATCACTTCGGAAGCTACTGCTGTAGGGGAAGAGCTTAGCGATGATGGCGTAGAGTGGCGATGTGACTTCCCCACTTTTCCCCTTCCCGACGAAAATGTGTTCATCCTTCCAATTTAAGTCCAGATTTCTGTAGAAAATTTCACCCCGCTTTCGTATTTCCAACTAAACAGATTATATCAACTTAGACGCCGAAGCTTTAATGGATTTTTGGGGAGTCTCGTCTGATGTTAACGAGATTGATTTGGAATTCTCGACTAATTTTTTCATTTCATAAACCAGAAAGTACTCTGGTTTTATAAAGAACTAGTAAAAGGAAAAGCTAAAATAAATAAAAGGCATTTGCAATATTTTAAAAGGAGGAAATTGGAGTGTTTCACACGTGCCTGTTATAAACAAAAATATAAGACATTTGTCTCTCCATTTCACACGGTTCACCTCTTCCCTCAGAACAGCAAATCGACACAAGTTTTACGGTTCTCTTTGATAACTTTTTTTTATTCTGTTTTAGATAAGTTTTTGACTTTTAAATATCCCAACATTTAACAGACGACATTGCTCTTTGTTAATTTGTAGACCATGCCGATCAACAATAGCCGAAGCTCATCATCACAGGGACGTGTTGATCCTGATTCTGCACTTCCTGACGGCTGCTTTGGAATGAGTAGTGACTGCTGCTTTGGAATTCCGAGTACATGTTATTGTGGGAGTGTGATGCATGCTCATGTATCATCGAACATGGCAAACCGAGGGCGCAAATATTTCGGTTGCCCAACTAGTGAGGTAAGTGTTTATTCTCCACATTGTCGACATGTTTTCAAATAATTGATATGTATTGTCCAACGTTCATTGTGTAGGAACCCGGTGAACACATATTCAAATGGTGGGATGAAGCAGTTAACGAGGAATTCATTTTACTCCGGTCGGTTTTGAGAGAGAAAGCAGACAGGCGTCCCGGTGGTTTCAGTATGTGGGGACCCCATACACCTGACACACCAGAGGCAACTCTTCTTCCCTCGGTGGAGGCAATCAAGACGAGCTTAGAGGCGACTGTCGAGGAAGTTGGATGGAATAAGGAGGATGGTGATCGCAAACAGATGGAGATAGAGTTATTGAAAGATTTCGTTTCGAACAAGATTGAATCATTTATTGTACTTGTTGTGTGTGGACTTGCATTCTTGCTTAGTTAATTTGATGGTTGCATCGTAGTATCGATCTATAATTTCGTTTCACTTATAAAAGTATTCTGCTTTTTTATGAATTTTGTTTGGAACTATAATATTTTAAATGGTTATGATAATTTAGTACTCTGATTAATCCTTCCGTCATTTAAAAACATATTCCACTGTTTATACTTAAATAAATGTCGATACGGTTCGATCGATTTAGGATAAAAAAAAAATTACTAATGTATTCAAAGATTCACTTAACAATGATACCACATATTAAAATTCATTCCAATTCATCTTCGGATGACAAATCTTCCCAACCTGATTCAATAATGCTATCAAATTCACTAACCAATTCTTCATTTCCATCATCATCATGTAATTCCTCCGGACACTCATCCTGGTCGTTAACCATACTGAACTCTTCCACGGAATTGTGTGCCCGTTGAGTATTTGTTAAACCATCTTGCTGCAATGGTTCATGATCTTTGACACCATCAACTCTCCCTCGCAGGTTGATTTGAGTAACCGTAACCCATGGATTGGTTTATTAAATAACTCGGGATATGGTAAATACGAAACCTGACTCGCTTGACTTGCGAGGATAAACGGGTCATATTTACTAAGTCACCGACCATAGTGTATTTCCGTAACCCCAAACCTGGTGCATCTAACCCCCGTATTGCACGTTAGATCATACCAATCACACTTGAAAAATAACACATTTGAGGTTAACAAAACCAGGATACTTTAATTCAATGATGTCGGTTATCTCACCATAGTAGTCTGCATTGTCGGTTTTAACAATCACACCATGGTTAACGGTTTTCCTTGTATTAGTGATCAGTCGTTTACGAAACAAATATCTGCGTGTACAGTACATCGGATACGATATTGCGTAGGATAAAGGCCCACCAATTAAATCCTCAAGCCAGGTATCTGGTATAACGATGGGAGAAGTTATCGATTTAACCTACAACATCATGACTTCACATTACAAAAATTAAATAGGAAGGGAATAAAAAGATGTAAAGGCATACCAAAACGCTTACATAATATCTCAACCATTTCAAAAATTGGTCTCCCTTGTAAACCTCCATTTAAGTTTCACTTATATTCCTATATACTCCATGAATTTGTTCCTCAAAAAGTCTAATTAACCATATAGAAATGGGAACCCAAAAAATTAAACAATACCAATATGATAAATTGGAATAATATTTGGAATAATATAAATACACTAACCTTTCATAAGGTAAGATTTCCTCGCAGTTCCTTAGAATGTATGTGTGTATGTGATCATATTCTTGGTCAGTCAACCGTACACCTTTCTCTTTCCCCTTTAGTCTACCCACTTCTGAAAACATACATGGAACATATCTAGGATAGATACGTCATACTCCACCATCATCGTAGCAATCAGGTTTCCTGAGTTTAGTTTGAACCTGGGGAGCAAAGTAGAAAGAAGAAAAGTAGGATGTTTCTTCGTTGATGCTTTGCGCGACAATGGAACCTTCAACCTTACTCAAGTTTTTCACTTTTTTCTTCAACTGGAAGATAAATCGTTTGAAGGGATACATCCACCTGTATTGTACGGGACCTCCAAGTGCTGCTTCTCTCGGCAAATTTATAGAAAGATGTTCCATGACGTCAAAGAAAGATGGAAGAAACATCTTTTCCAGATTACATAACACAATAGAAATGTTTTGCTCCATAATTTTTAATCCAAAAGTAGTTAGAGACCTCACACAAAGATCTCGGAAAAAAAGATCCAATACCTACAAGGGAATTTACGTTATATAAGAAACAATTTGAACAACATAAATAAGATTATAGGTCAAAAATATAAGTAGCTGATATGGCTTCGTGGACATTTTTATCTAAAAGTTCAGCAAACGCAAAAGGTAGCAACCGTTGCATGAAAACATGACAATCATGATTCTTCATACCATATAATCGTCCACTATGGTCGTCAACGCAATTACCTAAATTGGATGAATATCCATCAGAAACTTGACATCTCCACAAATCCACTCGAAAAACTCTTGCTTTGGTTTAGAATGTAATCGAAAAATGGGAAATGGAGCTTTTCCGGAATCTGTCAAATGCAATTCATGTCGGCTATATATATCAGGGAGATCTAGACGAGACTTGACATAATCTTTTGTTTTTCCTTGGACATTCAACACCGTGTTGATAATATTGTCAAAAACAATTTTTTCAATATGCATCACATCTAAATTATGTCTAAGGAGATGTGTTTCCCAATAGGGAAGATCCCAGAATATGTTTTTTTGTGCCAATTACGATACTGGCCGTAACCTTGAACTTTTTCATGGCCGTTACCCCCACAGTTAACAGTGCTCTCAATATCAAAATCACGGAACTGACGAAGTATAGCGGGACCATCAGAAATCAATGGAGGACCTTCCCGCACAATTTTATTTTACTCGAATAACCGTCTATTACGTCGGTAAGGGTGATTATGAGGCAAGAATCGACGGTGACAGTCGAACCAAGAGGATTTCTTCCCATTGCGTAGCTGGAATGCGTAAGTACTATCTTCACAATAGAGGCATGACATACGCCATGCGTCGTCCAACCGGAAAACATTCTGTTAACTAGAAAGTCACTGATAGTCCACATCAATACAGCTTTCATGTTGAAATTATTATGCTGTGACACATCATACGTCAACTTTCCATCAAACCATAATATTTTCAACTCCTCAATCAAAGGTTGTAGAAATACATCGAGTGAACGATGTGGATGTTCTGGACCAAGCACTAGTATAGTGAGGAATAATAATTCCCTTTTCATACATAGTGCGGGAGGAAAATTATAAGGTGTTGATATAACAGGCCACAAGGAATATTTCCTCCCACTCTTGCCAAACGGGTTGAACCCATCGGTACATAAACCAAGATACACGTTACATGTTTCTTCTGCAAATGATGGATACAAATTTTGAAAATGTTTCCACGCTGCCACATCGGAGGGATGAGCAATATC
Source organism: Sisymbrium irio (assembly GCA_000411075.1). Lineage (NCBI taxonomy): Eukaryota > Viridiplantae > Streptophyta > Magnoliopsida > Brassicales > Brassicaceae > Sisymbrium > Sisymbrium irio. The sequence goes on along the minus strand of KE156260.1, from coordinate 57,832 downwards.
TCCGGTCAATTCATGTATCCCATGCCATCTCATTGCTGCTGCAGTTCTTTCAGATTGGTAAAGCCGCTTCAACCGATCAGTGAGCGGCAAATACCACATTCTCTGAAAATGTATTTTCGTTTTTCCATCAATTTCCTGATACCTTGCCTGACCACAAAATCTGCAACCATCCAACTGAGAATCCTCTTTCCAAAATATCATGCAATTATCCCGACACACATCTATCATTTGATAGGGTAACCCAAGGCCCGCAACCAATTTCTGAATAGCATAATATGAGTTCGGTGCTACATTTTCTTGAGGCATATAATCTTTCGCAAATTGAAAATATCATCAACACAATCTTCGGGCAAATTTCATTCTGTTTTAATACTCATCAACCTAGTAGCAGCAGATAAAGCTGACTGACATTCTGTGCATCCAGCATAGATCGGTTTCCTAGCAGCGTCTAACATCTCATAAAACTTTTTGGTTTCAGGGTTTGGTTCCTCGGTTAAATTTTCAGTACCATAATTACCTACCATTGCATCTATAACCATCTGACCAACATTATCTTGTTCTATATTCATTGAACAACCACCTCCTCTATCCAAACCATCTTCAATATTCTACATTTGCAAAATTTGCACCACTAGATGTAGGCAATGATCCAAAATCCTCGCCATGTGAAAACCATATAAAATAACCCGGGGTAAATCCTTTTAAAAACAAATGCTTCCAAAGCGTTTCAATAGCAATGAATTTCTCATTCTTGCATTTCATACAAGGACAGCTCATCTTACCTTGTTCTCGAGAAATTTCTTGGTTCGCAGCTAATTGCATGAATCCGGTTAGACCTTCTTTATAAGCATCGCTGATTTCTCCGGTAACAGGATCAACCCGTTTGTACATCCAAGCTCGAATGTTGTAAATATTATGATACATTCTCAGATCGTCCCAAAATGCTCGGGTAATCGATTCAAACCATTTGTACTTCTCCGTTTCTTCCTCTCTCGCTGAATGTATATATACCTCTCTGCCCCACCGACTTCATCTATATTGAAGTTTTGGTTTTGCCTTTACCAACATTGGAAATCAAGTTCGTTGCTTGCTTCTCATCTCCTCTCTTTTTTCCTTTATTCTTCACACCTGTGAAAGTTTTTATTGTCGCCGTCAGAAAAATCTTCCACAAATCTATAATTCAAAAATCTCCTCTCGCTTTTGTGTTTCCTTTTTATTGTCTTCGGCAGCTTCAGTCCTATAGTTATGTGTAAGATAACCCATGTAAACACAAAAGCATGTAAGATCATTAATGATAATCCATTCAACTCGCATCTGTTTTTTGTCCTTCATTTAATTCTCTCCTCACTGTCTCTGTCTATGTCGTTAACGGATTATTTCTCGACTCTGTAAATTATTTCAATCCATTTAAATTTACCAACCGTCGACTTCGGTTTCCATTACTTCAAACCGTAAATTTTCTACCCAAACCAAAACATCTTCGGTTTACGTAATTGTCATTTAAATCGGTTTAAAATACCGACGGCTTACTGAGAAACTGTTTACCCAACTTCATCGGTTTAAGTGATCGTTGCAATTTTGTGGCTAACAGTTCTTCCCCGACAAAAATTACTGTTAAATTTCTCTGAAAATCAATTTTCCTCTTTACCGACCATCTTTCGGCATATTTATCTCTGACGTAATTCTGATTAATTCATATTCTCAATAAATTCTGACAATTTACCCTCTATCAATCTCCATTTTCGAAAAGTCCTCAAAACTCTCGCACTTTACTACCGACTACTCATCTTGTCGAAAATTTTCGTCGGCTTATCAACCGCTTTCTTGTAATGATATGTATATATACTTTTATATTTTGGATTATTGTACTATATAAAATTTTCTTGTTTTTATTTTAAAAGCAACCACCATTTTTTTAGAAAAGTGCAACATTAGTGACTGAAATATCCACATAAAAACGATAGTGAACCAAAGATGTTAAATATAAGCCTAAATTGGAAAAGCCAAACCAATTGAGTATCTGGAAGATGAACTGTATCTGAAGTTGAAGTGATGGAAGGGGATCCGTAAAATCAGTGGAGAGTCAACAAACCACTCGAACTGGTTTTCACTCCGTTACTCGGTATACCATTAACCAATTCTATTCCAGTAGAAAACCTATTTTTAAAACCCAAAAGATTTACTCTCCCACTTCCAAATCCTTTGCTACGTCACATTTTCTCGCTCAAGTCCTCATCTCAAAACCCAAACAGTTTCAGTTTCCGGCGAAACCCAACCACGAGTCACGTACAAGTATACTATAGGACTTACTAATAAACCAACCGTCCCTCTTAGTTAATATCAAAGTCAAGTAATCAATAACTCTTCTATTTTAGATAAGGATCATGAATGCTATGAAGGAAAATTCGTTTGATAATTATGAATGTTGGCCAAGCCAAAATAACTGCCCACCTATTATCGCTGTTCTCTCTTCATCACATTGGTTGGAATATTAATGAAGTCCCATATATATGGTTAGGTGTTGAAGTTAATCAAGATTATGACGGAAATGGCATAAAACATGGGAAACTGAATTATCAAAGATATCGAATATATGGAATGAAAATGGAAGAGACAGTATAAGAGAAATATATATGTTAAACCTATCTGCTTTAGTCTACTCTTTATTGAAATTACTTCCATATCATCATCACCTATCTGCTTTTCTCTACTCTTTATTTTTCTTTTAGTTTACAGAAGATCAACGATGGGAGGAGAAAGAGACGACGAAGCAGCAGCTATAGAGATAGTTCCTCTGTTAAGAGATCAAAGTGCGGCTAAGGAACACGGACAAATATGGACAGAGACAAAGAAGTTATGGCGTATCGTTGGACCAGCCATATTCACCAGAATATCGACCAACTCGATCGTCGTCTTAACTCAAGCCTTCGCCGGCCATCTTGGCGAGCTCGAACTCGCCGCCATTTCCATCGTCATCAACGTCGTCATTGCCTTCACCTTTAGCTTTCTCGTAAACACACACATATATAAACTTATTTTTGCTTATATTATAATGTTTTAACTTATAAAGAAACTATACATGTATACATCTGTATTCAGCTTGGAATGGCGAGTGCCTTAGAAACGCTGTGCGGTCAAGCGTTTGGAGCGAAGAAGTATGACATGTTGGGAGTGTATATGCAGCGATCTTGGATTGTTCTCTTTTTATGCACCATTTTGTTTCTCCCTATGTACTTCTTTGTGACTCCGATACTTAAGTTTCTTGGCCAGTCTGACAACGTTGCTGAGCTCTCCGGTACCACCGCTATATGGGTCATTCCTCTCCACTTTGCCTTTGCCTTCATTTTGCCTATCAACCGATTCCTTCAATGCCAACTCAAGAATAGTGTATGTATATAAAGTATTATTCTGTTTCGTTCCATCCATTTGCTCAGTCCCGACACATATCAAATACAAATAAATCATTTCATTAATGATTGATGATTAAGAGGGTTACAAGTTTTTTCACATAACGCATTTCATTCATTTAGGCAATTACACTCACTACCAAAATATATCACTTTCCTCTTTCAGCATAACATTCGCTTTGAAATCTAATGAGTGAACATTTTCTTGATACTAAAAGTTGCTAAATGTATTTGGTTACTACCAGGTGTTGGCTATTACGGGTGGATTGACATTTATAACTCACATATTTGTGTCCTGGCTTTTTGTGTACGGCCTTAAACTAGGAGTCATAGGGACCATGGCTACTATTACCGTGTCATGGTGGCTCAATTTCTTCATTTTATTTGCTTACGTCACATGCGGCGGTTGTCCGCTCACTTGGACCGGTTTCTCCATTGAAGCTTTCACCGGACTCTGGGAATTCACTAAGCTCTCTGCCTCCTCCGGAATCATGATCTGGTATATATATTATTTGCTAAGTCTTACTTGTGTCCCATTTTTTTCCTTCGTAAGATTCTACAGATCGAAAACAACTACTTACGGTAGATTTTTATCGCACAGCTTGGAGTATTGGTATTATAGGATTTTAATTGTGATAACTGGAAATTTGGAGGATACCAAAATTGCTGTCGACGCTTTGTCTATATGGTACGTAATATGTATATTTTAGTCTGGAGATTAATATAATATTATGAAAGAAATTTCGGTATATCTACTATCTTTACGTATGAAATTTTTTTTAATTACAATTTTCATCGGCAGCATGGCGATAAATGGTTTGGAGACGATGATTCCACTTGCTTTCTTCGCCGGGACCGGGTAAGTTGGTAACCAACCTAGCTATAACTTTAATAACTTTAATATTTGTTTGATTTGGTTTATATTACCATGATCTAAGTACCGGTTAGACTAATTCATGACGCATGAATAATCGTTTATAAGCTATATGGTTAGACTAATTCATGATCTGATCCAGAGCCGTGCTTATAACATGTTAAAAAAGGCATTTGTCTTAGGTCTCCATATAAGGGCCCCTAATTATCAAAAAATCAGGATATTATAGTGGTTATAGTATTTTTTATTTGGGTTAATAATAATTATTATTTTTTCTACTAATTTGTATTTTTTAAGAGGCACCAACATTTCAATCCACTATTCTATTCTGTTTTTCTTATGTCATAAATTCAATTATGTTCTTGTTACAATTTAGTTTACAAGTTTATAAGAATTAAATGAAATAGTTTATAAATTTTCAACAGGTTACTTAAATTTTAACCAAAATCCCAATAGTTCTATTTCTTTTTTCTTTTCTATGAGCTGTTGATATTTTGTAAAATGAAAATTTCTTTTTAGTTTGCCTCAACCCTCTATAGGTCTTCGCACGGCACTGATCTGATCTATATTTATATCTCTTTCACCTAGTTTTGTCCGAATAATAAATGAATAATGACTCATCAAAATGGTACCATCAAGGGTTATGCTTTTGTCGGAGGAAAAAAGTGTCTTGTCCTAAGTTAGATTTCTAGTTTTGTACCATGGCCATGTGTATGTAATAAAAATTCTCGAATTCATTAATAAGGAAACCTATTTTTTCTAGTGTGCGAGTGGCGAATGAATTGGGAGCAGGCAACGGAAAAGGAGCAAAATTTGCGATGATTGTATCAGTGACACAATCCTTAATCATAGGGATAATCTTATCAGTGCTCTTAGTATTTTTTATCGATCAAATCAGTTGGATTTTCTCGTCAAGTGAAACCGTCGTAAAAGCAGTCAATGATCTCTCTATTCTTTTAGCCTTAACGATTCTTCTCAACAGTATACAACCGGTTTTATCCGGTACGGCGCATGATTATGTTCATCACAAAATATTAAACCGGACCAGATCAAACGGTTGTGTGTTGAGTGTTTTGAATTTTGATTAGGTGTTGCGGTTGGTTCGGGTTGGCAATCATTGGTGGCATATGTAAATTTGGGATGTTACTATTTCATTGGACTTCCTCTTGGACTTATCATCGGCTGGATTTTCAAGTCTGGTATAAAGGTCAGCCAATCTCCTTTATGAGTTTGATATCTATATTTTGATGTTTAATCTCTATTAATATATATTAATATATATGTATATATATATATATATATATTCGGAGGGAAACTGAGTATGATTATATGCGTTAATAGGGCATTTGGGGTGGTATGATATTCGGAGGAACTGCAATTCAGACATTGATATTAATTTTTATTACTATGAGATGTGATTGGGAAAAAGAGGTAACTCAAATTTTTTTGTTTGTTGCTTCTAGATCACATATATATATATATGGTTTATTTTTATTTTATATATGATTACTTTAGGAATAACTTTATAATACAATCGTTTGGTTGTTTATTTCAAATTTATAGGTACAGAAAGCAAATGTGCGGGTTAACAAATGGTCTGTTTTGGATGAAGTAAACTGAAGACAAGTATCTTAATTGTCGTAAGATAATAGTCTCCCATAGGTTACAAACCGTATGAAGTAAACTAGTACGTCGATGCGCATGCACAAGTATCTGGTTCAGCCTAAGCCAGACCGTTTTCGATTTCTTTAGGCCATGTATAATGGTTTCAACATCCTCTCCACTTTCAACACTCTCTTTTTTCACTTTTAGCATTCAATATCATCTTCTCTTTTTTCTATATCATTTTTTCAACATCAACTTCATTTTAAGCTTCTACAATGGTTTGTTTTAAAGATTCAACACCTTACCCCACAACTTTTAATTTATATTATTTGTTTTTCTTACTATATAGTAATTACATATTAATAATTAACTACAAAAATAAATATTAATAAACTAATCAAAATTAAGAATATATTCATTTTTAAGTTAGATATTTACCTAATTTTATTTTTTAAATATGTTAATAGTTGAATGTTAAAAGGATTATTATTGAGATTCATTTGATAAAAAAAAATTAAAGCACTAAAATAGTTGATTATACTGAAAAATTACGTTTTTTTCTATATCCAAATGAAATTAAAGTAGTCTCTATTTATAAATAAAGAAAATCTTGAATTTTGATATAATTTTGATATTTTTTTAAAAAAATTATTATATAATAAATACGTTTGAATTATTGGGTGAGGATAAAAAAAAGAAATCTGCACAACCAATCAGAACACAGTACTTAATTCAGATTTAAAAATAAATAAATAAATCGTGACAGGTCAGTGCGTGTGCAACATTTTTGTCTAATAAGAAAGTGCCACGTGGTAGTTGCGGATCGCAAAAAAAAAGTTTCAACAGTTCAAACTTTACAACAGATGTTTATTCCACATAGATAAGCACAGTTTATCAACACTCTCACTGGAAGGATTTCAACCGTTGATAAGTGTTTTCAACACCCCCATTGTAAATGGTTTTATGATTAAGGAATAAAGAGTTTCACATGGCAGTTTTTTTCTCTCAAGAGTTTGAAACTAGGTGTACTTGTGTAATGAAAGATACCAACAGATTTGTATAGTGAGTCTCTAATGACTTTGACAGTAGGTATATATTAGTAATCTAAGGGAAACAATTAAACCAATACTATTGCTATAACATACTAAAATGTAGAATTTAAACCATAACTTCAATGGTGAAGATCGTTAATAAGTTTTATTTCCTTTTCATTAGTGGGATAGTGAGCATGAATTATCATCTTCTACAAACATTTGTAACCTTACAGAAGAGACAAATAATAGCATCAAAATATCAGGAAAGACAATCAATGCCGGCTCTAGGCATATGTCTAAGGTGCAAATGCATAGGTCCAATTTTTTAACACATTTATTTCACATTTAACGTTCCAATTAAAATAGATTACCAATATTTTCGGAAAGATAAAAGAAAATGTATATAAATTAGAGTCCATTATAAATTTTTGAATAGGGTCCATTCAAACTTGTATTCGGGGCCTGAAGACAATGATGAGGAATCCGGACCATTAAGATCCGAGACTACATTCGAACATTTTGGATATTATTTAATTAGGTAAATGTATTGATGAGCAGCACAACGGCTGTGGAATATTTTTAATACAACTTGGAATCTTTTAGTTTGGAAGTATTAATCTCAATAAATCTAAGTACAAAAGATTTTTTTTATATAGAAAACTTAATTATATATTATGTATTTGTCAAAAAATTTTTTTTTTTATAAAAAATGAGTGTTTACAAGTTTGTAAAGAACTGTGCTTCGTAAGCTTATTTACAACACTAAAACCATTAATGGTCATAAACAAAAGAGCTAAAATCATGGCAAATTTCTAGAAAAATGAGTGTAAGATTTGAATTACAAAAGTCTAAAATTGTAGCCTTAAAGTAGTGTAAACTAGTAGCGAGTATTAATGGGCCTATCTAAAATGATTCATAACAAACCCAGAATATTTTTTTGGTTTTATATTTACTAATGTATAGTTAAGAGTGACTTTAAAAATTTGTTTGTTTATTGATATGGTAATTATTTATATACTTTTATCGTAGCTTAAAGACTATATTTATCCATAGTAATCCACAATATGAATTTAGTGTTGAATGACGGTTAGGGCTTCGGGCGAAAAGAAAGACGACTTCCAGATCTGAAGACTTCGACGGCACGGCATCTCTCCGACAACAATTCTCTCCGGATTCTCAGTATAAGAGAGGAAGACTAACGTACACTTCTCTCTTGACAGCCACGGGTGCACCAGCTAAACTATCCAGTAGCGTCTGCAGCAAGGTTTTCTACTCAACTCATACAAAACTTAACTTATACCTTGAGTATTCGGTTATTTTGTCCTCCCCACGAGATTTGATAATTCCGGGTAGTACAATTGTTTAACTTGAGAACTTTCTCCTAATCTAGGGTGTAGTACGATTCTGTTTTATTGATCTTTGTGGAATCATGAGTCGATCAAAAGCTTTAAATCTTAATGGTGAAACATCCAAATCAGTCCAGCGTAGACTCCATGTCGAGGATGAGATCATTCAAATACCAGAGTTTGATAACTCTGATTTGATAGAGAAACATAGTCGTACGCTGGTTGGACGTATGTTCCACAAGGAAGGACGGAGCATTGATGCGCTCATCGCTCAACTGCCAAAAAGAAGGATTTGGGATGTGGAAGGCAGAGTAAGAGGAACTAACCTGAACAATGGCAAATTCCAGTTCGATTTCGAAAGAGAAGAGGACCTGAAAAAAGTTTTAGAAAAACGCCCATGTCATTTCAACAAGTGGAGTTTCTCCTTGGAATGGTGGGAACCAAATATCAGTGATACTTTTCCCAACACAATGGTGTTCTGGGTCATCATATCCGGCGTACTGACACACTACATGAAGGAAGAAGTGTTCCGTGGAATTGGGAAAGCATTAGGGACAGTGATCCTTGTTGATGTCACTGGAGCTCGTGTCAAAGTTTACATTAATGCAGACAACCCACTGCAGTTTGAAAGAAGAGCAGGTTTCGCAAATGGTGATGTGATCAAAGTGAAATTGACCTACGAAGATCTCTATCGGTGGTGCTTCCATTGCAACTGAATCTCCCACCAAGAGGGGACGTGTCCTGAGCTAACGGATGAAGAAAAGGAACAAAATAGGATTGCAAGAATGGAACAAGGAGAACGAGAAGAAGAGTCATCAAGAGAAATGTTCTCGACTTCGTATCGAAGTGACAGAGACCGTATGAGATACACGAAGGAGAAAAATACCTCAAAACCTGTGTCGTATGGGAAGCAAAATAACAGAGAAAACCTCGAAAGAGATTTAAGATATGCGATTCAGACTAAACGTGAATCTCGATCAAAGGAGATATGGAAAAGAATAGAACCAAGGAACCGTGAAACAAGATACGCCAAGGAGAGTCCCCAGTAGAGGGAGAGATACCATCCCTACTTGGATCGAAGTAGGAGGTCTCGAGATCAACCCAACAGAGAGAGATCCCCGACTTTCTGGAGGAGAAAAGAGCAGATACAAGCGAGAGATAGCTCATCACAGCAGACTGCAGAAAACGATAGTAAGAGTGAAAGGACAAGGTCCATGGACTCTCAAAGGACCATCTCGGAAAGCTATGGAGCTTATCGACGAACTGATCAAAGGAAAGAATATTTGACAAATCGATCTGCAACACGGCCTATCAGGGAATGGAGACCGGTTTCTCAAAACACAGCCTCACTCAAGACTGCAGAGGAACAATCAGAAACAGAGGAGGAGAGAATAAGAAGAATCAAAGAAAAAGCTCCAATAGCGGAAGCCTCCGGCACCACCATGAACAAGAGCCAGACCCAGACGAAACATACCCCCAACTCCGGTAAGACCATTGCAATCCCTACATTAAAGCAAGGTGAAATAGCTGCTGAGGACACACAGAACCCTGGACTTGTATCTACATTACGTGGAAATAATAGCCTAGAGATGGATGTAGAGATGATAATTAATGGTGAAAACCAAGAAAATAGAGAATCTGGTGTAGTCCTAACGGCTAGGGAACGTGAAATCATTGAGAAGGAATTTGAAGATATTGGAAAAAATGGGGAGGTGGAGATGGATAACCTTTTGAACCAATATGCTAGTCTAGAAATGGATGATGAATAGATTGAAAATGATGACTTATTGGGTGACGACTTGGAGCATGATCCGTTACAAGGTGAAGAAAAGATAGAAGCTCTATCCCAAATCCCTGTCTTCAAACAGGCGGTATCAGAAAAGAATAAATCTCCTAAAACGGATGTAAACCACGTTCACCAACCCTCGTAACCAGACGGAAAGAGTGTGCAATCGCTGAAGATTACTCAAAATAAACAATCAACATCTCTCAAGGCAAATGGAAACGGTGAAAGAAAGAGAGGTGGTAGGAGCCCGGACATCAAAGGAGCAAGTGCATCAAAGAAAGTCTTATCCTTAAACGCCAGAGCCTCACCAAGAAAGAAAATCTCCCAGCTACGGAACAGGTCTTCATCTAGGGCTGGTCTGACTGGAACTAAAGTCCCTCGTATGGAGGTGTTTCCCTCTGCTTCAAGCAAGAAAATCTCAACTTCTTCAGGTTCGGTGGTGTCCCAGAAACCACCCAGTACTCAGATATGAATGCTATTGCCTGGAACTGTCAAGGGGCCGGAGCCTACTTGACCAAGAAACATCTCCGGGAATTGCATCTTTATTTTTCTCCTAGTTTTATTTTTCTTTCTGAAACAAAAAACAGTTTTTCTTTTTTGCATGACTTTCAAGTTGAGTTTGGTTATGATAAGCTATTCACTGTTGATCATGTTGGTAGGAGCGGTGGATTAGCTCTTTTTTATTCGAGTTTGTATGACGTGCATATTCTGTTTTCAAATAATCGAATGATCGATATAGAAGCCTCAATACAAGGAAACAAAGTGTTTATTACCTTTGTTTATGGAGATCTGGTAGTTGAATACCGCGAACAAGTTTGGGAACGCTTAACACGGTTTAGTCTGCAAAGATCAGGAGCTTGGCTAATGGTAGGAGACTTTAATGAAATTACAAGCAATAAAGAGAAGAAAGGAGGCCGGAAAAGATCAGAATCTTCATTTCTACTTTTCAAAACCATGTTAGCGAATTGCGGAATGATAGAATTTCCACATAAAGGGAGCTCATTCTCCTGGGCATGTAGGAGAAAATCAGGAAGAATTCAATGCCGATTAGATAGAGCAGTTGGTAATGAGGATTGGCATAATATATTTTCCCACACAGAGGTGGAGTATTTGTTGAGATGGGGGTCAGACCATCGACCAGTGCTAGTGCGAGTCAAATCTACTGAATCGAGATCGAAAAAAAGCTTTAAATTTGATAAAAGGTGAATTGGGAAGAAGGATTTCACTAAAAAGATTAAAGATGGATGGACAACACCGGCACAAGGAGACAATGCCCCCCTCCATGAGAGGATAAGGAAATGTCGGAAAGCGATCTCAATCTGGAAGCGGTCGAACCCATCAAATACTGCAAAAATGATAAAAAGATATAAAAAGGCTCATGGAACAGGCTCAAGGGGATGATTTGATTACCAGTGAAGAAGAGTTAGAACTAAAGTGGCAGCTGTGTGAAGCCTGTAGACAGGAAGAACTCTACTGGAAGCAGAAGAGCAGAGTCAAGTGGCTTAGAGAAGGAGATCAAAATACAAAGTTTTTTCACGCCTCAACTAAACTGAGAAGAGCACGAAACCGCATCCTCAAACTCCGTGACATAAATGACCAATGGATAGAAACAGAGGAAGGTATCGAAAAATTAGCCACTAAATATTTTCAGCAACTTTTTAAGTCTTCTAATACAAATGCTTATGAGGAGATCTTCCGGTACATTACCGAGACAGTGACTAGTGAGATGAACCGTTCTCTCACCCAGATTCCGACTGATATAGAGATTAAAGAAGCAGTTTTTTCGATAAATCCAGAGAAAGCACCAGGGCCAGATGGAATGACTGGACTATTCTACCAACGCTATTGGAATATTATCGGGAAAGATATCATAAAGACTGTACGAGACTTCTTTGACTCTGGAGACTTCGATGAACGTCTGACCAAAACAAATATTTTCTTGATCCCGAAGGTAGACAGACCTTCCAAGATGACAGAATTTAGACCAATCAGCCTCTGCAACGTCAGTTACAAGATAATCTCCAAGATTATGGCAAGACGGTTAAAAAAGATCTTCCCAGCAATCATTTCGGAGACCCAATCGGCTTTTGTAGCCAGACGTCTTATCACTGACAACACCTTGTAGCTCAAGAGATTTTCCATGCCCTACGGACAAACCCAAGCTGCAAGGCTAAGTACATGGCTATCAAGACAGACATGAGTAAAGCGTACGATAGAGTTGAATGGAGCTTCGTGGAGGCTTTAATGGTTAAAATGAGTTTTGATGCAAAGTGGATCAAATGGACAATGAAGTGTATTTCATCTGTCTCCTATCAAGTCATTATTAATGGAGAAGCTAAAGGTCAAATTATTCCAGATAGAGGACTTCGACAAAGTGATCCTTTATCACCTTTCTTATTTATCATCTGCACAGAAACCTTGATATCGCAAATTAGAGGAGCAGAAGCTGAGAAGAGAATCACCAGGGTCAAGATTGCCCGAGCTAGCCCATCAGTATCTCACCTTTTATTTGCGGATGATAGCCTATTTTTCTGTAAAGCAGATACGAAACAATGTGCAGAGCTGATAAAGATCATTGACCTATATGGACGAGCATCAGGAAAACAATTAAACAAGGACAAATCTTCTGTCCTCTTTGGACCAAAGGTACCAGCAGGATTGAAAAGTACTATTAAGAGGAGTCTAGAAATAAGTAAAGATGGAGGAATGGAAACCTATCTTGGTCTCCCAGAAAATATATGTGGCTTAAAGAAACAAGTATTCTCCTTTGTTCAAGATCGGCTAAATAATAGAGTCAATGGTTGGTCGGCCAAATTACTCTCCAAAGGAGGAAAAGAAGTCCAGATTAAGTCTGTAGCCCAAGCTATTCCGACATATGTAATGTCGTGTTTTCTATTACCCAAAGACGTTATAGACAAGTTAAAAAGCGCTATCGCCAGATTTTGGTGGAGTACTCGAAATAATAATCGTGGCATTCATTGGATAGCCTGGAAAAAACTATGCATTCCACAAGATGAAGGCAGACTTGGCTTTCGAGACTTACAAAAATTAAACATAACGCTACTAGGGATACAATTATGGCGTCTTCTGAAATACCCTGACTCACTCCTAACACGGGTTCTAAAAGGAAGATATTATCGGAAATCCTCTCCACTTGAGACAGCGACAACGACGACACCCTCTTATGGATGGAGAAACATGATGGCCGCGAAGCCCTTAATCTTAAAAGGGTTAAGACGGACTATAGGAACATGAACAGAGACAAAAGTATGGAGAGACAATTGCATTCCTACATTCCCGGCTAGGCCGGCGTTGGACAATGGTTGCTTCCGAGATCCAGAGTTACAAGTACAGCATCTCATTGACTTTGATTCAAAGGAATGGAACCTTGAACTGGTGAATGCTTTTATCGCTCCGGAAGACATCCCATGGATCCTAAGTATAAGACCAAGCAGAAGACAAACAAGAGATAGTGTTTGCTGGGACCACACAAAATCAGGGCAATACTCTGTCCGCTCTGGATATAAGGTCGCCTTAGATATGGAATCGGAGGATGAAATCCCAGTAGTCACAGAACCAAGCACTAAAGCACTTAAGAAACAGGTTTGGAAGCTGAAAACCACGAGGAAGATCAAGAACTTTTTATGGCAGTCATTGTCGGGTTGCGTAGCAACGACAAGTAATCTAAATGATCGTCATTGTGGTAGAGATAGGGGATGCCCACGATGCGGTGCACCAGAGAAAACCAATAACCACCTCCTCTTTGAATGCCCACCGGCAATGCAATCATGGGCACTTTCCCCTATCCCATCCGCTCCGGGGGTTTTCCCGAGTTCATCATTCTATGGCAACTTTGATTATCTCTTCTGGAGGGCAAAAGAAGCAGGTGCTCCACAAGGTGACCTAGCTATATTCCCATGGTTAATCTGGTACATTTGGAAAGCTCGAAACGAAAAGGTTTTTAAAGGCACTGAGATAGCTCCACCAACCACGCTAAACCTTGCTAGAGACAAAGCGGAAAGTTGGAGATTAGATCAAGTTATAGATTCGACAGAGGAACCCCAAGAAAAGGAAAGGGACGATGCACAATTAACGATTTCATCACCCTCCACCGAAATGGTGTGATGTCAAGTTGATGCTTCATGGAGCCATAATGCGAAAATGGTTGGTTTTGGCTTTGTTACATTGCAGGGAAACACGATAAACAAAATTGGTTTATGCGTACAGCTAAACAACAAATCACCCTTACACGCAGAATTGGAAAGCTTGATATGGGCGATGAGGAAAATGGTTCAACACGGATATGCGTCAATACATTTGGAAATTGACTGTGCACAACTGCACCAAATTATTAATGAGGACGAGGAGTGGCCATCTTTGGGAACTGAACTTGATGAGTTCCAGGACACTAGAGCTTTATTCGCAGATTTTGCGGTATCCCATATTCCAACATTATCTAATGTCCGGGCAGACCATCTCGCTAGAGGAGTAAGGTCCCGAAAGACTCAGTTTGAACTTGTATATATGTTGGTTCTGCAGTGGGTATGAGTTAATCCTACCCTATTTGCGTCAGCTGAATAGTTTTTGTAAAGTTTTCGATGCCAACAAAAAAAAATACTATATTTATTCACACCAAACCGAATTTTTTTTTTTTTAATGTGTTTCTTTTAAATGATTGACAATTAATTGAAAGTCACCTTGTCAAATTGGTCCAAGCAGAGATCTACCCCCAATAACGCAAGCCGCGGCAACTTGTGGGTCAAAACTACACCTTTAGGTTCACCGCTCGTGAACATTGTAGTGCACACGTTAGACGGCTTAGGCGGGTTTGTCTCTTTCGGCTTCTCTCGTCCATGGTCAAATAGTCAACGATCAAAAAATAGTCAACAAAATACGTTTTATCATACACATGTATATACCAAATGTATGAGTGTAAGTCATTTAACTCTATGCGTATAAAGCAATGTATAACTTCCTTTTAAGTTGGTTTAACATGTGCCTGTCATTATATACCTCCAAAAAGTGCCCGATCTTTTTACTATATGAAGTTGTACTAATGTAAAATACAAAGTTATGTATCAAATTATATAAAGAAGCTAACCATAAGAACAAAATCGAACCACGAGTATGCTTTCCCTCCAATTTCTGTAGCCTAATGGCTCAGTTAGAAGCAGTGGAGGAAGTGGAAGCTCTCGTGCCAAAAGATCATCAAAGAGATGCAACATCTGAAGTGGTAGATGCTATATCAGCAATGATTGATAATGCTACAACACTAACACCAGTGGTGGGCAGAACTAGAAGACCATTAATCTGGGCTGCTATTATACATCTAGAGAAAATCTTGAAAATGTAGCGGCTGAGGCAAACATGACGAAAATTGAAAGCATTAAGTCTGAAAATCTGGCAATTTTTCATCATATCTGAAGACCGGCAACTTTTTTCTTTCTATTCGACTAAGAAGCTGAAACTATAAAGTATGTGTCGGGAAGAAGAAGATGAAAACCCCTAGAAACTAATCACTCTAGTAACCTCGGCCCAGATACCCTTAAAACTATTTTTAAAACCAATAGTCCTGAATGAGTCACATAGCCCACTGGTTCCAATGTAACAACATTTGAAGAAGATAAAAACTGTTGATTCTTGTTCTGATAGATAAGATCGGTGACGCTGCTGAAGTAGCTGGAAGGAACGTATTGTGTCAACTCAAATTTAACCTTGTCGTTTGTTTATATGTTCAGTACTAAAAAAGTTTTTTATATTAGTCACAAAACCCCTTTCCCTTTCAAAGAGTGAGTGAATTTGATCTATATGTGAGTGAATTTGATCTATAAAACCTAATCTGCACATCAACCATATGTGTTTCTATCATGCACCACAAACATATAATTAATATGAGCATACAGAAAAAATCAAATTATAATGCCGTCTTGCTCCCCCTGAACTGAATCTTCTTTTGTTAGCTAAGGCGCCACAAAATCTAGTCAACAATGCCGCGAATCAAATGTCATACAAGAACATATCATATCAATCTAGTTCATGCTATTAAAAACGCAACATCATTGGGATTCATTCCCCTCCTCAAAAGTGCTGTTGATGCAATGCTTCTTTAAATTTTAAGTCCCTCGGTACAGTTCCATTCTCCATCATGTCTGTTGCCATAAGAATATTTATAAAACACTAACTCTTTTGTGAATCTCAGTGGTGTGAATAAATAGTAAATATTATTTTCATAATTAATAAAATGTTATGAAGAAATAAGAGACTTTGTATGGAGATTATTTTTCAAGAAAAAAGCAAAATACATTCGTTGTACAAAGAAGGTAGCTAATAGAAACAAATTCATTAGGTTTTTAATTTCAATAAATATTATGTTTTTACAGAAAATTTTTTATCTTAAAAATGAAAATCAATTCACATGAAAATTTACATCTTAAAAATTAAATAGTAATTACAATCAGTTAATTAGAGTAATTAACAACTGAAAATACAAAAGGACACTCAGTATAATTGTGAGCTGCAACTTTTTAGTTACTTAGGAAAGAAAATTGTTATTTTGGAAAATATATATTTTGTTTCTAATCATTTTTTATATGGGTACTTAATAGATGTTATCAATTTTTTTTAATACAATAAAAATTGTACTTTCATAACATTAAATTTTTTATGTCATTTTTAATTAATAGATTCATTAATTTTTTTAAATAATATCTTTTTTAAGTATAGATTAAAATGTTATTTATATAAATTATTAATAAAATATTAATAGATTAAAACGTTATATATATTATTAATTAGTAGTGTGTTCATTAATTAATAATTCTATAGATAATAAATTTTCAGAATTACAACATTATAAATTTATAGAAATTTTACTATATATACACTGTTTCATGAATTGAAGTTTTGGACGAAATGCTTTAAAACGTTACATATACTTTTACAACTGGCGGTTGAGGTGTGAGGTTAAACCTTCTCAGTTGGGTATCAGTCTCCTCTAACAACAATTGTTACTAAAATGTTTGGACCTTTTTAACAAACTATCTTTGTCGTGTTTTATTTTTTTGGAGAGAACATACTGTATCTCCAAGTTCTTTTTTTTCAATAGATTGACACAAAACAGAAGTCTTATGATACTCTTTTGCTTCCTGTTCTGTTTAACTCTTTCAATTTTTTTTGTTCTGTTTGTTTTTCTCATATCATTAGTTTATCTTTCCCAATTGACTGAGGAATGAGAATTAAACAATGCCTTAAAAGGGCACCTTCACTCAAGCTAGCTACTAACTTATGGTGATTTTGGTTTGGTTATGAGAATTTATCGTTGAGTAAAACAGTTCAATTATTCTGGCGTACTTAACCCGTGGAGAGCTTGGAGACCATACAAGATGAGTCTTAACGATGGGCAGATTTAACCACCAGCTCATGCATCCAAAAAGGCTACAAAGCTTGTAGATCATTTCGAGTGGGGCACATGCGACCTACCGAAAGAAGATTTTTGTTCAGAGGTGACATAACTCTTAAGTATATCTACACTAGCGAATTTCTGAGATGGGCATTACGTACACACGATTTTTTCCAGGGCTGGCATCTTGGAGTCAGTGACAAGAGCTCCTCAAAGCTTGTTACTTTCATTGGTGGTGTCCCAGCAAAAGTAAAAGTGAGATCTGCAGTAGCTTTTTGTCCCACCTGATCAAGAACCTTCGGTAAGAAATCTTTTTGAAGAAGAGTCTGGTTAAAAACACTAACTCTTTTGTGAATCTCAGTGGTGTGAATAAATAGTAAATATTATTTTCATAATTAATCAAATAAAATGAAAAAATAAGAGACTTTGTATGAAGATTATTTTTCAAGAAAAAAGCAAGGTACATTCGTTGTACAAAGAAGGTAGCTAGTAGAAACAAATTCATTAGGTTTTTATTTTCACCGTAAATATGACATACCAATACTATGTTTTTACAGAAGTTTTTTATCTTAAAAATGAAAATCAATTCACATGAAAATTTTCATCTTAAAAATTAAATAGTAATTACAATCAGTTAATTATAGTTATTAACAATTGAAAATACAACAGGACACTCGTATAATTGTGAGCTGCAACTTTTTAGTTATTTAGGAAAGAAAATTGTTATTTTGGAAAATATTTTTTTTAATAATCATTTTTTATATGGATACTTAATATATGTTATCAAATTTTGTTTTAATATAATAAAAATTGTACTTTCATAACTTTAAATTTTATTATGTTATTTTTAATTAGTAGATTCATTAATTTTTTTAAAAATAACATCATTTTTATAAAAAAAGTATAGATTAAAACTATATTTATATAAATTATTAATAAAAATTTAATAGATTAAAATGTTAGATATATATATATAAATTATTAATTATTAATGTATCCATTAATTAATAATTCTATAGATAAATTTTTTTTAATGGATACATTGCCTTGGAACGAGGCCTCGTGGATCTTGCGTTTAAAAACGTGTAACTTAGAAACGAGACGCTGGTTAAGCTAACTCTAGGAACAGATGTTGGTCTTATTCATCTACCTTTTCCACAGAACGTGTTTCTTCCACTGCTAAAGAGTCTCTTCCTCCATTGAATTTTGATAACATGCAACCGAATTTGCCTTAGACATGCTTCGTGGTTGTCAATGCTCAAGGAATTATCCTTATAGTATTATTTACTAAATATAGTTCACGTGTTAAGTAGATTTTATTTTATAAAACTTAATATACTACATTTTATTTATAATTATATTTTTATTTTTATTTTTTTTCTTTCTTCACTTTTTTAGATA
>KE156260.1:10773-38591 GCA_000411075.1 Sisymbrium irio | reverse complement strand
AATAAATATAAAATTTTCAATAAAACATTTACATACATAATAATAATTATGTATTTTTTCAAAAAAATATATTTTGTTTTCTAATACTTTTTGCCTCTTATGAAATGAATTATTATAATATAGATATGTATTGATGGATTAATTTTATCAAAGACATAAAATTTTAATTCAATAACAAAATCAGATTTGTGATCTAATAAAATAAAAAATAATGAAACCCAATAAAATGAAAAACTAAAGATACAAAAACAAAATCTAATAATGAAACCCAAAATCAATAAAAAAAATAATATAACTTAACTGAAAAGACATGTGACGCATTTTCATAACTTTTAGAAAATAAATCTTACTTTATTATATATAAAATGCTTAGCATGCTTAGACTTGTGTCATAGATAACGGATCGTTTCCACTGCATTGATTATGATTTAGTTTCGATTCCTCGTCAATAAGACATTTTTATCTAGTCCCTGACTGACTTGTCCGTGTGACTCATGTGTTTTGAAAGGCTAACTGTCTCATTGATAATTTAGCTAATCATGCTTTTTCGATTCCTTTTGGCTTGCATTCTTTTGATTCAGTTCCAATAGATGTGATTTCAATTTTACGTGACGATGCTTTGGGACACAAGTTTTTAATGCAAGTCCAGTTATAAGTTTTTTCAGCTTTTTGTTTTAATAAATAGAAAAGTATAAACTCCCTGTTCTTCACCAAAAGAAAAAATCATGGTCCATATGAGAAGAAGAGTAGATTGATGACATCTTGTTAGAGTGAAATTGTCCTAATGAAAACCCATATTTTAACAATCTTCAACAAACTATACATTTTGGAAGCTCAGTCATTTAACTGAGCTGAAAGCTTATCCCAACCCATATGCGTCTCAACAAAGCAAACTTTTGGCAGTTTGATTTTATAAATAAGACATTTTTACTTTATTATGAAAATAACTATATTTATTGTGGGCTTATTTTGAGCTACAAAATCTTGAAAAACCTAAGATCACACGATCCTGTGTAACAAAACTACTATAAACACTAATTCACTAAGCAGGAACCCAACACGAAGAAGCATAAAGAGTCCGACCTTTCCACCCTTGTAACAACCACTTACTATTTTCATCAACCACAAAATCTTTATGACAACGCCATTTCTTCAGCTTTGCCCTAAACAAGTCAACAATATCACTCTTAACAGGTTTCTGCTTAAACCCGGCTCTAACCATCCTCACCTGCCACTGCCTATACGTCTCCGGTCTCTCCACCCTATCAGCTTCCTCGCACGCTATCACATTCATAGCTTCTCTCCCGTAAAACTCCCTCTCAAACCTAATCCTCTCTTGGTTATCTCTTGGCAGCGTAGTATCAAACATGTCGAAGAGAGCAGAGTAATGATAAACCGCTTCTTTAAACCGAGATATGAAGAACGGTGCGTTGAACGAACCGTTGACAACCGCGTGGACGAAAACGTCAGGGTTCATTTTCCTTATCAGCTTCAAGACAGCATCTCTCGGACACATCTCTTCACTTCCTGTCTCGTCTTGAAGATTCTTGAGCCTTAGACCAGCATTAACCACTAACACTTCGTTCGGTCGGATATCAAACTCATTGATCCGTATTGTTTCCCAGTTCTGAGACGCAATGGCTTTGTACTCAAAGGGCACGTTAAACCTTTTACAATACTCAGACAATCTCCTTCCTGTCTCCTCTATTCTTTCCGCAGGACGAAGCCCTCGTTGAGGCAGCTCTATACCAGTAATCCTTAGCTTCTTCGCTACGTCTGTTCTTCCAGACATGTATTGAATAAACATCGGCCATTGAAACCCGTAGAGGATACCGAAATCAACAATGTGAAGAACCTCAGCGTCTTTAGCTGCTTCAAGAATCATCCTGAAGGAGAAGAAGTACATCAAGGTGACAAACGGAGACGAAGAGAGGTAAACTCTGTAAGCTTTTAGTATATCTGCAGCTGTCTCTTTCAACGAGGTTATAGCATTGTAATAAGTCTGGATCACAGGACCAGTGCTTCCTTGTAGACGAGCCTCAAGCGCGTTGGCGAAACAATGAGCTAGTCTCTGCGACGCGTCACCGAAAGGAGATGATTCTTGTCTTATCTGAAAGAACAAATCAAGAGCCGTGGTTTTATCTCCTGTTGAGACAGCTTGTGCACAGTGAGTGAGAAGTGTACGAAAATCAACAACCTGACTCTTCTTCTTCTTAGTCTTCTTCGTCTGCTTCTTCTTATTATTACTCAGTATATCTTCAGTCTTGTTCTCTGACAAAGTTTGTGGATCGCATTCACCATCAAGAAGCAGAACCTTATCAAACATATCCGTTATCTTCCCATCTTCAACATTCGTTGCAGATTGCTTAAAGCTTCTAGTCTCCTCAAAATCAAGAACCTCTCTTTCATGCTTCTTCTTAACCCTCAAATGATCCGATCCAACCTCTTCTTTAACCGTAACGGGCCTATCAAGATTGATAACCCATTGGTCACTATTAGGAAGAAACCTTCTAGCTTCTTCAAGACCTTTCCTAAACTGTAAATCTGACTCTGCATCACTAAACATACTCTTGACAAGAATCTCATTCACAGGTTGACTAACACGATAACTAGATTCAATGCTTCCACCACTTGCATCACTACTGGTTAACATCGACTCAGGACTAGTAAAGGAGGAAGCTTTTGAATCAGTGATCACTTGCTGCAACATTTCTTCGGTTCTTCGTAACGCCAATGAATCATAGAACATAGATTGCTTATCACCCTCTTCCATAAGGATCTGACTCACGTATCTCAACAGTGTATTGGACGAATCTTTTTCATCTGATTGAAGAGAAGAATACTGGTCCTCTCTTGGATCAGATAGAAAATCAAGTGATGGGAATGAATTATCAAGATTCGGATTGAGATAGAGACTCTCATCGTGATACTCAAAGTTTGGATCCATTTATTAAAGAGCGACCCACATAGAAACGACTTAGACCTAAGGAAAGAACAACATAGACATAAGGGTCAAGGGTTTTGGTAATAGGACTAATCAAAGAAGAAGAAAGATTCAAACTTTCTCTTTCATAAGCAAAATAATAATACGAATCACGGGAAAAACGGGGGATTTGATGTCATTGCTTACCTCAGTTGATGAAGTGTGTAGCAATCTGGTTCATGTACGAGGTTAAAATAAAAGGGAAAAAAAAGGAGTGATCTTTTGGGTTTATTACAGATGTGTTTTTGGTGTTTGGGGATTAGTTATTACAGAACCGTCTCGGATAGTAAAGTTTTGTTTTCTCAAGGGGAAGAAGAAGTGGTCGAAGGGGAGACAAGTCTCGTCTCTAGAAGTCCAACGAATCTTGGAGGTTGTTGTTGTTTTGACTTTTTAGACTTTGTCTCATGTCTTTTCGGCCCAGTTCTTTGTTACACTGTTGGAAAGTTCAATACTTTTTGGGGCCTTTCTCTTAAAATTCAAAGATTAGTTTATTTTTAATTAATTAGACAAATAATAAGAAAAATTTAAAATTTTTCATTTAGTTAAGTTGGTATTAACTAAACTAGGACCTTCAACCTAAAAAATCATAATAAAAGTGATTTACTTGACAAAGTATTTAATAGTCAAAATTTCTCTATCTTCGATTAAAAGCCGACTTTAAATTTTAAAAGACTAAAAAAATCCAAAAAAATGAATATAGTCCATTTATTTAAATTATATAATGAAAAAATTTGTTTAAAGCATAAAAATATATTTAAAATATGAAATTTTAAATTATTTTAAATTAAAACTATTTCATATAAAAATCATTCAAATAAACGAATGTTTACAAACATTAAATACATTTATTTTTACATCAAAATTTGTGAAACATCTTATCCTATAAAATGAAGTAATATTTTTGTTTAAACATCATATATAATGGAACAGAAAGAATATCACTGAAAAATATAATAAAACATATAAATACTCTACTCTCACTTATTTCCAACATTTTTATTAACCATTATAAACTTTACAAGTAACAGAAGTTTGTATTGGATACATCATGCACGGAAAACCTTCTCTTATGCGGCATAAGTGCCTAATCATCCTAACCTGATAATGTTACAGAAATAGAAACCCCCCAAGAAGGAGACAACCCTAAACCTGTACAAATATACAAATCTGAATGTCAGTGTGTGAACAAAGAGACAACAACCGAATTTGAGACTCAGCTTTTTTAGAAGACAAAACGTCTACATAGGAACCCAAGTAGATGAAGCATAAACAATTCTGCCTTTCCAGCCTTGAAGCAACCAGTTACTATCTTGATCAACATCAAACTCTTTGCTTTTGTATCCACTTTCCACCATCAACTTCAGTTTCTGAACCAGTTCTTTATCAAGTGGAAGCTGTCTAAACCCAGCTCTCAAAGCCCTCGACTGCCACTGCTTATAACTCTCTGGCCTCTCCACTCTCTCCGTCCCCTCGCAAGCCACCACGTTCATGATCTCCCTACCATAGAACTCTTTCTCAAACATAACCCTCATTGGATCTTCCCTTGTCAGATTCGTGTCGCACATGTCAAAGAGAGAAGAGTAATGAAACAAAGCTTCTTTAAACCTCGTTACAAAGAAAGGCGCGTTGTATGATCCGCTGAGGATCGCAGGGATGAACACGTTTGGTTTGATCTTCTTTACCAGCTTCAGAACCGCATCTCTCGGGCTGTGTACTGCCACTGTCTCATCTAGGAGGTTTCTAAAACGAAACAGAGAGTTTACTGCCACAAACTCGCCTTCTCTTAGCTTCAGGTCTTCCAGTTTGATTGTTTCCCACTTCTGCGCAATACCGTTGTACTCAAACGGAATATTGTACCTTTGGCAATACCTAGCCAAGCGATGACCTGTCTCCATAACTCCCTCGGCTGGTCTAAACCCGCGTTGAGGCAGCTCTATACCAGTTATTCGAAGCTTACACGATACACCACGTCTCCAAGCAAGGCGATGAATCATGGGAGGCCACTGGAAACCATAAGATATGCCAAAATCTATGATGTGGATGGTTTTGGCATTGGCAGACATGTGCATAATGTTGTGGTTTGCGAATATGATTGCTGTTTTCTTGAAGGGGCAGATCGATATGTATGTCTGGTAAGCTTTCAACATGTCGGACGCAGATGTTTTCTTCGCAGACAAGGCTGTATAAACCTGTGTACCTATCCCGGCCAAGCGTGCTTCAAGACTGTTTGCGAAGTAATGAGCTAACCTCTCTGTCCCATCGCCGTAAGATGAAGAATGCTGCCTAACCTGTCTCAACAATTCGTCAGCCGTTTTACGATCATTTACCGACACAGCTTGAGCACATGAGACCAAAAGTGTCCTCAAATCAGGTATGTCTTTCACATAGCTGTTACCACTAGCCGCTGGTTTCTGTCCACTCGCCTGTTGTGTTGTGTCGCCTTTATGACCTTTTCTTGATGATGAATCTTTCGCGGCTTCCTTGAAGAAATTCTCGTGAAGAATGCATAGAGGGTTCTCCTTAGGCTGGCCAAATAACAGAATCTTATCAAACATTTCAGATAGCTCAGTTTCATCAACATTAGCAGCTGATTGCTTCTTACTTCTTTCTTCAGCCAGATTTTCATCTTCACGCCAATGGTTTTTCTTTCCGGTTCTTCTGTAAGGAACATAGTTATGCTCCTTAGGATCATTTGTCTTGGATCCTGAAGCCGGTACGTAGCTTTCCACATCTATCACCAACTGAGAACTCTTAGGAAGAAACTTACTAGCTTCTTCCTTACCTCTCTTGAATTGAAACGCCATTTCGCTGTCGTTAAACATATTAGCAACCAAATCATCACTAAAACTTGACTTGTAAATCGCCTTGCTGCCACCAACAGACTTTGGACTGGATCTAGTAGAAGTAGACTTGAAAACGAAGTTGTTGGGGACTGGTGTGTGCAACCAAGAAGGCCTATTGTTCTCCATACAATCAAAACTCCATTCAGAGGAAGTGGTTGTGGTGCTTGAGGCATAACCTGACGAAGAACCATCAGGACTGTTAACCAAAGGAGCAGGGCTAGGAATAGTCAGAGGCTCAGAGTGATCCGGGTACTTCTCTCCGAGAGCTTCATAGAGAGATTTCTCAGCTGCTTGAAGAGACAAAGCATCGTGAAACATACAAGGCTTCTCCTCCATGTCTTCTTCCATAAGCACTTGGCTTATGTATTTCAGAACAGAATCAGAGAAATCAGCATCATCAGCAGCAGCAAGATTCTGTTGTGAGTATGGATCTTGATGAGGAGGAGCTGGAGGAGAAAGAGTAGATGGGAGTTCTAAGAAATCAGGCTGGTTGTTGAAATCAAAGTCGTCAAATGATCCCGGGAATCCAGCATAGTAAGAACCCATCAGTTTTCTCAAGAACCCTAAACAAACCCTAAGAATTGTTCCACAAGAAAACCCAAATCCTTTGATCCTCAAAAGTCTCCAAGAGATTGAATCTTTTTTTTCCCTCTTCCTGATCAAGAAACAAAAAACAGCAAAATTAAAAAACAGAGAACCTAATCACAAACCGGTGGATGTTTAGTAATCTGAAGGAGATAAATTCTGTTTTTGGTGAGAAAAAATTTGCAAGCGTACCTGTTTGAG
Source organism: Sisymbrium irio (assembly GCA_000411075.1). NCBI lineage: Eukaryota > Viridiplantae > Streptophyta > Magnoliopsida > Brassicales > Brassicaceae > Sisymbrium > Sisymbrium irio. The sequence goes on along the minus strand of KE156260.1, from coordinate 31,979 downwards.
ATTAAGATGCGCCGATTCAAAGACTATGGAAGAAAGCCTTTTGTTAGAGGAAATGGTATGTGTGTTAAGTGGTGGAGAGGTACATTTTTTAATGGATTACTATATAAACTGTATAGAGAAGAACAAATGGATGAAAGAGACAACTTTTTCAATTATTTAATAAAGACCATTTTAATTGTACTATGTTATGAATCAGAAATCCACTCCGCAAGGAAACTTTACGGGCCATTCGAATTTGAAAAGAGGATCATGTCGGACGATTTTCTTTTTTAACTTTTTTTTTGTTTTGTAACAAAAATATATATATTGTTATGTGGTGTGAAGTGTGAACTTACTACAATCACGATTATAATATTTGACAACTTGGCATCATCCAATTTTTGTAGTTTAGTGTCATTATGTAATTTACTATGTTTTTTTCGATTGATCCTTGTTCTTAGTGAGATTCTTTTGACGTCTTCAAATTTACTGCTGCGATGTATATAGTCTATAGACTTTACTTCCCTTTGTAAGATGTTCGTCCTTTGGGGTTACTCGTTGACCGATACACAATTGTCGCCAATAGTCATTGTCTCCGAGCAAGCTATTGTCAGCCTCCACCAAACATGTCTTGAAGATTCTATCTCCACGAATACTAATCCATTTTATTGGAGAGATCATCTTCTGCAGTTTCCTATTTTACAGAGATTACTTTTACAACTTTTCAAATTTTCTTGAGTGATCATTTCCGTTACATAAAGACCGATTTGATCAATGTCATTGAGTGTTTCTAAAAGCTCAACCTGAAAACATCAAGAACTCAAATCTTGATTTGCTTGCCTTTAGTAACAAAAAGATTTATCACCTTCATAAGAGTTGATGATCGACTTATCAAATTCAAATCAATCATTTTCAATATCTTTATTAAATGAGTTTATGGTTTTAATATTCTATCTTAGTTTTATTATGTTTTTATTTAATTATGTATCGCATTTGGAATTTTTTTTTTTTTTTTGGATTTGGCTTTATTATGTTGTAGCCGAAAACGAAAAATAAATATAAGTATGTTTGTAAAAAAATAAATACAAATTAGCATCTAACATTCATGTAAGCAGTGACGTGTGTTACAATGTAATTTTGATTGTATCAACTATCAAGTAAAGATTTTGAAGGTGTCATATCTTCAAGTACTAACTAATGATCGATAGAGAAGATAAAACACGGGTACAACCGTACAAGAGTGGAACCCACGAACTGAAAATAAAATCTCGAAAGAGGTGGAGAAGAAAACCATAGGTAATGAGCTAATTACGTAGATAGTAATTTTTTAGGAAATTTAATTTTGAAAATGATACCGGTAGTTAAGTCGTAAATAAGTAGAAATTTTTGGTACTATTTTTAGTTAAATAACGGGAACTATGACAATTGAAAATAGCACATCATAAAATTAAGTAATATACTTTTTGACATCATCATAAGATACTGTATTTTTTTTTTTTTTTTTGTAAAAAGGAAGTCTTTCGTTATCATCTACAAAGCTAAAAAAAATTTCTTCTAATGTTTTTCTATAAAATTTTCTTCGATTTACATATTTACTGTTTTGGTTATCATGGAAATGTTAATGTCAACACTCTTTTAAAGATTATCAATTCAAATCTAAGTTGTGATCTTTGATATAGTAAAGAAAAACCGAAAAAAACATTTTTCTTAAATATTATTGTTAATCAATTGTTTGAAAAAGTCAGATGGTGGTGGTCTGGTGGGATCATCATATTCGCACTAACCATGAAAGAGACTTAAATTATGATTAGACACTTTAACTAATAATTTTCAACTTTTTACTTCCCAATCTCAGATATGAAAATTTCTTTAAACAAAAGTGAACAAATATCATAGCTGTAGTCAGTATTCAATCAATATACTATTGGTTAGCGGTTTTTTTTTTTGTCGTCCATTGGTTAGTGGTTAAAGGTCATAATAAGTGGTACATGTCATCAGGCAAGAAGAAGATAACATGTACTCTCATTTCTCAGATAACAAGACAAGGCAAAACATAATTATCAAGCTTACATTCAGGAGGAACTTTGTCAATATATCGGGATAACGGTCAACGTCAGTGTCCATCGGAAATAGTAAAAATTGTATTAATTGTTTTCTTATATAGTGTTTAGAAGATGAAAAATGTTTATTTCAATCGAAAGAAACAAAGTTGATGACGAGATTCAGAGGGAGTTCCATTGGTCTGCACCGCAACAAGAGTTGTCTTTTACTCTCAGCTTCATTGTTACTGATTCTAATAATCTGAATATGGTCTTACATAAGCAATGAAACAAGAAAATGGAACAAGACAATACTGATCAACAAGAAGAATCACAAGTGCATGATCAAATCAAATTAAGTGAATAATCTTTGTCCCTTTCCAAGATATTCCCTACTTTCTACAAAGAGTATATCAATTAGATAGATGTTTAGTGGTATCAGCTGCATAATTGTGAACACAACTGCTGAATCTGAGACGGGTTCTCGTTACCAAGCGTATACATCTCTGTTTTCCTGTTAGCGATACACGTCAAGTTCATCTGCTTCCCAATTTGGCTCGACTGCACCAAAGTCAACAATCATTCTCAGCTTTATAAACTTAAAGACAACAAAAATTCCAAAATATGAAAAAGTTTTTACCTCACAGTACACATTTTGAGATTTACAGTTCCATAGAGACGTAGGCATACAACTGAGATAATGGCACCAAGAACAATGCTTGTTCAAATCTGTCCCTCGAAGAAGCACAACGAGTCCAAGAGTATATCTGAAACCATAAATTTGCATTAAACTCTGTATTTCATTTTATGTAATCGATTCATGGTGTAAAGAAAGGAAGCATACCCTGCAATCAAAAGCAGTAAAGAAGTGATCCAGAGAACGTATTGATACGGCTTGTGTTTGGATTTAGCAGAAGGTGCCGCATAGCCACGAGGATTGTTCCTTTGGTTGAAGTATCCATACTGAGGACGGATCAAGAAAACAAAGCCTAGAAGAAACCCGGAAGTGAATCCTCCGAGATGAGCAAAGTTGTCTACATGTGGAAGTATACCTACTGATAGATTAATTGCTATGATGAAGATGAGAGTCAAAAGAGCTGCAAACTGCAAATGGAGAAAACCAATGAATCTTTTAGACACAACATCATTCAAGGAGATGGCGGAAAATGACATGCTTTTGATCTTATTTTCACCTTATTTGCGTATATAGTCCAGTTCGTAAGAAGCTCTGAAAGCATAGCACCAAGCAAACCAAATAATGCTCCAGAGGCACCAACGGATATACCAGTCCGGTTAAAGAGAGATGATAACAAACTTCCACCAAATCCAGAAATCATATAGAGTAATCCAATGCGTACTGTCGAGGAGAAAAACACAATATAAAAGCTGATGAGACTTCCATCTTTAGAGAGAAGAAGCTAAGTCAAGATCCAGCAATCTCACAAAAGTTCTAAACTTCCATCACGAAAGAGAAAGAACCATAACAGATTCAACCTTAGTACATGGAGAAAGGTAAAGAGCCTGAGAAAAAATCAAGATCCATACCGAATCCAAATTCTTGCTCGAGCCGAATGCCAATAAAGATAAGACTCAACATGTTGGCAAGAACATGAAAAACCCCGGCGTGTAGCCATATACAAGTGAACAAGCGCCACACTTGGTGCTTATTAACCACCATTGATACATCTAAAGCCCCCATCTTCTCCAATCTAGTAATCAAAAGAAGAGAAACACATCACTAGTAACAACTTTTAACATCAAAAGCGAAAATCTTTACACACACTAAGTAAACTCCACTTCCAAAAACATTCATCCACAAGATAAGTCTATGCTAACTTCGAAAATGAAATGCCACAACTTAACCTCACATTAAGTAATGAAATTTCTTAAGAACCCACCAACAATTACAACAAAAAAAAACCAAACAGCAGAAAGACATAAAGCCTAAACATTTTGACAAAGCCTAAACATAAGAGAAACACATCATTCGTAACACTTTCAACATCAAAAGCGAAAATCTTTACACACACTAAAGTAAAGTACACAGTCAAAACCATTCGTCCACAAGACCAAGTCTACCATAAAAAAACTATTGCTAACTTCGAAAACGCAATGCCACAAACTTCACCTCACATTAAAGTAATGAAATTTCTGAACAACCTACCAACCAATATCAAAAACCAAACAACAGAAAAGACACATTTTGTCAAAAACTCAGATTCTCTCACTCAATGACCCAAAGGACAAAAAAACAAAAAAGCTTTCAGCTTTAAGGTTACCCACGTCGTGGAAGAAGGACCCAGAAGAGGATTCTCTTTCATAGGCTGAAAAGCGAATCTCCCAAGAAACCTAGCTGAGCAATGAGGAGAGTTCTTAGGACAATTGTTGATGAACATCGAAATGGCAAAGAGAGCAATGTTAGCCACAACGATAGCTGGAACAAGCCACGGGAACCAAAGCTTAAAAGGTCTAAACTCCGCGAAAGAAGTGCGTTGTCTTCGTCTACGTGTCGCTGGAGAGGTTTGTGAAGACACATTGTTTGTCGGCGGATTCACCACCTTAATCTCTAGACCTTCTCGCCTCTCACGAGCCATTTTCGAGAGAATCGAAAAAAAGAACAAACCTTTAAAAGAAAGGATCGAACTTTCTTCACGACATTGGTTCAACAGAAGCGAAGGAATCAGATTTAGGAAGAAGAAGAAGATGAATCAATCGTCTTTCTTTCTTTTTCCTCTCTTTTTGGGGGCATTCCTCGTGAAGAAGCTAATTAAATGAATTAATAGTAAATATAGTAAGTATTGTGATTTTCATACTATTATATAGTTTATTTTATTATGTTAAGATTTTAAATCGTAATAACGAGTGAGAAGATTCGAATATTAATTGCGCAAATCAGTTGTCTGATTAAAGCACATGATAATTATAAACTCTATATAGTAGTATAGTAATGATGTGTATTATAATAGTAAGAGTTGAAAATGGAAAATATTCCTTTCCGTTTCTTGTAATTCCAGAAAATATGTTCCTTTCCTTCGAATCCAATCGATAAATTTTTGACTTAGCTTCTAAAATCGTCAAACACGTTATAATAATTGGAATAGTTAATTCCTTTTAGTTTATGTATGAGAGATCTTGAAACGATAGAGATTAGGTATTACTAATGGATCCAAAAGAATACTACTACAAATTTTCATTGCAATCATTTACATTTGAGAATGGATTATCTGACGCTGTTTATGTCTTTATGAGGAGCCTACATATTTAGTTATTTACTAAAATTCTGTAACTTGTTTTTTTTGGACTAAATGTTAAGAATTTTTTTTTTGTTCAATACTAAAAATATTGTTGCAGAATAGTACCATATCGTAGGCAACGTCGTGGTACTAAAAATTTTGGTTTCAATTTGATTTTTTTTAAAGGTGTTGAGTTTTGGTTTTACGTAGTCAAGTCACGGTAATCATAAAGTTACATTCATCGAGCTTTTTTAAAATTCTTATTTTCCTTCACTACACATAGAACTTACTTGTTACCTTTCAAGATTTTGGCTATTCCGGCTCCAACCCTCCAAGAAACGTGAATACCTTAAAAGCCTTGACCAATGCCTAGGCCTAGAGCTTCTTACCACCGTTGAGCTTCTTGCTTTTCACGGTTTCCCTTTGGGTTATTGACACACAGGTTGCCACTTGAGGTTGCCATCGATGATTTCCGATTCCTTGACACGATGAAACGATTACTTCTCGAGAGTAGCCTTCAAGAAACACGATCTCCGAGACGTTGACACGAGATGGTGGCTCTCCGGGTTGCGTTTGACAATCTTCGAGATGTTAAGATATATCAACTATCTTATTCAGGAGGGTCTTCATCTAGGTTGCATCCGATAGCCCCTCCACAATATGCAAGATTCGAGATTTTGTTGTGAGCTTCGTCAGCACAAGTCCAGTGATAAAATAGAGATACGTGGACCAAAAAGCTTGCCGGCCTACTCATTGTATTTACTAAATAATCTTTACTCATGAATTATGATGATGTGGGCTTTAATTTTTGACACCCCACTTAAGATGATATTTTTTATTTTTTCACATATCGAATCCCAACTTTATTTTTTACTTTTTATAACAAAATTAGAGTTATATTTACGGGGTTTTATGAGATACAGAGAACCTTTATAAATTAATACTCGATAAATTGATAATTTTTATAAATTAATAATTTTTCTCGATCTCAAATCGGACCAATATAAAAATTAGCAAAATTAGATAAAATAATAAGATAATAATTTTTTCAAACCCCTAAATAAATATATGGTCCCAATAATACTATAAATTAATAATCATAAATCTTAGGTATAAATATATATCTAAGATAACCTAGTAAAATATGACTCCAATGTTGTTTTCTTTTTCTGAAAGTTAGAATCTTTTTGAAATTCATCTATGATTTTTCTTATTGCATCCATAACTCATGGTGTTGTCTTCTCACTTTGTATCCAAAATTTTTGAAGTGCTATACCAGCCATAATTGCTTCTTTACGTGTAACTGCTACAAAGGTTCCACGGTATCATCTTCAACTTCTTCGTCAACATTCAAAACATTAGCTGCAATTTCCTCTAAGCTCTGAAATTCTGAACATGCATCATACTCACCCAGATAGTCGAGTAGACTATTGACATCCATTCTGTTTCGATAACCAAGATTATGAATCACAACTTCAAGTTTACGAAGGTCATTAGATTCATCTTCTAAATTCGTTGATGCGCCATCTCCTGAACGAATTTTGCAATGTCGAAAAAAATTTGCTATCATCTCTTGATGAACATTAGTTGTCCAAGCCGCTACTGCAAAAGTGATAGCATGGAATACATTGATCTTACTTGGATCAGTTTCTTTCAACTCATAACCCTCCAAAATATGGCGATAGAATCTCCTACGATAATGCATCTTAAAAGCTCTTATTATTCCAGCATCACAAGGTTGAATTTTTGATGTCATATTAGGTGGCTAGAAGAAAACCTTAACATTCCGTAATCCTTCAATATGTCTTGGATGTGCTGGACAATTATCTACCACAAACAAAACTTTTCTACCATGCAATCTCTTATCAAACCATCGGATATATTCTTCAAAAATCACACTTGTCATCTAAGCTCTTTTATTAGCACGATACTGACAATTCAAGTGATTCAAATTGATATTCTTGAAACACCGAGGCTTTGCATATTTTCCAATAATCCATAAAGGAATTTTTTCAGACCCATCTTCATTACAGCAAATAACAACTGTTAGTCTTTCTTTGTCTTGCTTTTTCCCTTCAAGTTGTTTTGTAGCAAGAGAACGATCAGCTTGTAACATGTAAAATAAACCAGTTTCATCCATATTAGAGACATATTTCATAAAGAATTTGTCTAGTTTTTACCTTATAGCTTCCAGCTTCTTCTCCGTATCTTGTACATCAACAGAACCACTCTCTCCAAAACGACGAAAAGATTTGATACCATGTCGTAATTTAAACTTTTCAAGCCAACCTTGAGAAAGTTGGTAATCAGAACCTTGTTGTGGATAGACAAGTTTCATTGTTTCTTTTGCCTTCTCTAGAATTAGTTCTCCTGTCATATTCATGAGATCTTGGTATTGGAGAAACCATTCAAAAACAACTTTCTCCATATCTGGAAATTTTGCTGGTTTGTACCGCTTGATATCTTTTCGTATTTCCAAGTTGTTGGAAAGATATTCACTTGATCGTTTGAGTGTGTTTGAGATTGTACCTTGACTAATTTTTAACTGAAACTTTTCTTCAAGCCATGCTTGCAAATCCTTTTGAGTGCATGTCTTATTATCTCTTTTGTACTCACATAATTCTTTACGTATTTGATCTGTCATTGTTGATTTGGAAACACCTTTTAGATGAGAAGCCACCACTAAATTTGGTGAGTAAAAAAAGATGGAGAAGAAGAATGTTTAATCAAACTAAAACAATTATTAAGGTAAGACATATTCACGTACGTATATAAAATATAATAATTAAGGAAAAGTGATAAAAGAGTTAAAGAAAATATTGTAAAATGGAATATTGATATATAATATTATGTAAATAACAATGTAAATGAAAATTCTGAAAGAAGAAATTTCTAACAAGATCGAAAATTATCTCTATAAATTAATAAATTTTCAAAATCTCAACATTATTAATTTATAAAGGTTTTACTGTAGTTGGTAGATGTGAGTTTAGTCACAATTAAACATATTGACCGTGACAATATCATAGGTGATTTTGAGAAAAGAAAGAGAAAGCTGGAAATGGATAGTGATTTTATAGGAAAAAGATGCGTTAGTACATCTCTGGAAAGTTAGATTATGATCTTATGTGGGAAATCATATAATTCCCAAATTAAGATCAACTGATTAATGATTAGTATCTTCTACTATATATAGTTCTATATACTAGTTTCTGGATTTCTTTTTCTTTTACTTTTCCACTTCCGATATGTGATATCTAAAAGATGTATACAGTATTTGACCATAGTTACTACTTCTTGAAAACTGAAAAATCCGAAAAGTTTTCTTAACATAAAGTGTTTAACATTAATTAAAGAAGTTCTAATTTATGCGCATGAACACTTTATTAAGGACACATGTACGAGAGAATCTTGATTAGTTACATCCCCCAAATGTTAGTACTAATTAACGCTTAGTTCGTTGAAAAAGACACATATTTTCATTAATTACTACAAAGCCTATACACCTTTGAACGCTTCAACACCCTCACAATCTCACATCTCTCTCACAGCCTCCATTCCATTTCTGAATCTGCAAGAGATCCATTTTGTCCTAAAGATCTCATTCAGATTCAGAATCATCACATCCTATCACGATATCTTCTGTCGCAAGCAACGAATCGGGCTGTTGAAGGTGGGAATTTGGCTAATGCATGAGAAAACCACATAGGAGAGGAGCGATGGCGATGGAAAAGTCGAGCTCAAAGTACAGAACACAGTTTTGGTACGTGGCAATGGCCTCTTTCCTCCTCTGGCTTGTCTTGCTTTACCTTTTCAATTCCTCCGCAACAACCGTTCATAGCCACGAGAGATTGTTCCGTCAAGAAAACGTCATCGATCTTCCCGTCAACGTCCCACAACACCACCACAAACCCGATCAAGCTGTTGTCTCTGACTTCGATAACCAAGCTATTGTCTCTGACGTCCATAAGCAAGCTGTTGTCTCTGACGTCCATAAGCAAGCTGTTGTCTCTGACGTGAACAACAACACTCTTCCTGTTACAGGTAATGAATCGTCTCAGGACGTGCAGATTTCAGAAGATGCCAAGGTTGTGACTGATCTCGTTGAGGAACTCGAGAAAGAAAAGGTTGAGAATGATAAGAAGAGAGTTGATTCTGGTTTGAGTGGTCGGTCCACGAGGTCTAGAAGAGGACATCGCGAATCAAGAAAGGCGAGATCTTCAAGTAGATTGGAAGCGGAGAAGAAAAGGGTTCACCATAATGATGATGATGATGATGAGAAGAATGTGGCTAACAGTGATGAGAGTCGTCAATCATTCGACAAAGAACCGAACTTCTTCGAGCCTAAGAAAGACATGGAATCCAAGAAAGACATGGAATCCAAGAAAGACGTGGAATCCAAGAAAGAGCAAGTTGATGATAATGACGATATGGAGAGTAAGAAAGGTAAGGAAATGCCGAATGATTGGTCCAATGACGATCTCGAAAGTGATAACACCACTAAAACAGTATCTGAACCAAAAACAAATGTCACATCAAATGATAGTGCTTCCAAGGCCAGAAGCAGAGTAACCTCCAGGAGAAACCGACCTAAAGTTGTGGTACGGCCAAGAGAAACGCGACGTAACGATCCATGTCGAGGAAAATACGTTTATATGCACGATGTTCCATCTTTGTTCAACGAAGAGCTTCTCAAGAACTGCTGGACATTGAGTAGGTGGACGGATATGTGCGAGTTAACATCAAACTTCGGTTTAGGTCCTCGTCTACCAAACATGGAGGGAGTTTCTGGTTGGTTTGCGACTAACCAATTCACATTGGAAGTGATATTCCACAACAGGATGAAGCAGTACAAGTGCTTGACCAAAGACTCTTCTCTAGCTTCTGCTGTGTATGTTCCTTACTATCCAGGTTTAGACTTGATGCGGTTTCTGTGGGGACCGTTCCCATTCATGAGAGATGCAGCGGCGCTTGATCTGATGAAGTGGCTGAGGGAGAGTGCGGAGTGGAAGAGAATGGATGGTCGAGATCATTTTATGGTGGCTGGTCGCACCACTTGGGACTTTATGCGTACACCAGAGAATGAATCCGATTGGGGTAACAGGTAAGCTGACAATCCTATATGTTGAATTATTGTTGATTAAAACATGCAAGAGTAATCATGACTGCTGACATAGGAATGAGGAGGAATACTACATTCTCTTTGATTCCTAAATTTTTTTACCAGTCACAAGTAATATTTGTTACATAAAGAACTCATTTAATTCCATTCATTCCTTCTTTTATTAGGAACCAAGAACAAATATATTCCATATCAAATTTGACAAGGAATGAAAAGGAAAATAACAATTCACTTCTGTTACTTAAGTTTTCTCATTGATGTCTCTTTCTCTTTTTCTACCTAGCCAGGTTAATGATCTTACCAGAAATAAGGAACATGACGATGTTACTAATCGAATCAAGTCCATGGAACTACCACGGCTTTGCGGTTCCTTACCCAACTTATTTCCACCCTTCAACCAACGGAGAGATTCTCCAATGGCAGAATAGAATGAGAAGAATCAAACGTCGTTACCTATTCTCCTTTGTAGGTGCACCACGTCCAAACCTCGGTGACAGCATAAGAACCGAGATCATGGACCAATGTAAAGCTTCAAGAAGAAAATGCAAGCTTCTTGAATGCGTTTCAGGTTCTCAAAAATGTTACAAACCTGACCAGATCATGAAGTTCTTCTTGAGCTCAACGTTCTGTCTCCAACCACCTGGTGACTCCTACACTCGACGCTCCACGTTCGACTCGATCTTAGCCGGTTGTATACCGGTTTTCTTCCATCCTGGTTCAGCTTACGCGCAGTACATTTGGCATTTACCGAAAGACATTGGTAAATATTCTGTGTTTATACCGGGGAAGAATGTTAAAGAAGGTAAAGCGAGTATAGAGAAGGTTTTGAGTAGGATCCCTAGAGCAAAAGTTGTGGCCATGAGAGAAGAAGTGATCAAGTTGATACCGAGGTTGATGTATTTTAACCCTTCGGGTAAGAGAGAAGACGCGGGAAGGTTTGAAGATGCGTTTGATGTGGCTGTAGAAGGAGTGTTGCAAAGAGTGGAGGGGTTGAGGAAGAAGATAGAGGAAGGGAATGAGGAGATTTTTGATTTTCCGGAGCAGTATTCTTGGAAATATAATGTGTTTGGGAATGTTGAGAGGCATGAGTGGGATTCTTACTTTGATAGGCCTTGAATCATTTGATATTAGATTGTGTTTGATGTGTGTGTTCTTTTTGGTTTTTGTTTTTGTTGGGAGAGAATGAATGTAGTAGTTGTAGTGATGGTACAAAGAACTCACGAGGCCTTAAATTTTTTAATTGGTTTTGTTTGATTCGCACAATTTTTCAAGGGATGATAATGGGTTGACTCTACAATAAGTTCATAGGTTGAGACTAGAACAAATAATTTGTTGTTTTGAAATTTTTTAGCTCATTGGTTTACGCTTTAAATTAAGCTTTACAATTTTTATTGAAGAAAGTATTTTGTTTAAATGCTTGGTGAGTTGTGACTTCAAACAAAATAAAACCAAATAGATGTGAGTTTTGAGTTTCTCTCAGAATATGTCTAGAGCTTTAAAATTTTAAAGTCGATCGGATAAAATATAACAAGTTCTTTAAATTTGTGTTCTTCATTCTTGGTAGCATTTGTTTTACCTTTATCTATAATTATATATTATTCTTATTGATAAAATAAACATCAAAGCGTCTGTAGTCCAACGGTTAGGATAATTGCCTTCCAAGCAATAGACCCGGGTTCGACTCCCGGCAGACGCATTTGGATTTTTGTTCCCTGAGCCTTTTTGTTTTTTTTTTCCATCATCCTCCTGATTGAATAACTAATGTTGGGTCCAACTTCAGTCATAGGACTGTATCTAGTTAAGTTCATACCAGTGATTATTTTTTTGTCTCAAATTTAGACACCCTGGAAAAAATAACATTTTTGTAGTATAAACACAATACTACTTTGTTTATTACACAAATATAAAAATAAAATAGTTGATACCAATTAAAGGAAACCCACAAGTTCCATTGGAAATTTGAAAATAAAAAATCTACCAAAAGCTAGTTCCCATCTTCAGAAAACAAAAGCATCAAGAGCAAACGTAAGGAAGAATGTCATCGGAGAAACCATGAAATGCACCTTCTGCTAAACTTCTTCAGAGCATGCTAAAGCAAACTTAAGCGCAAGAGAGTCTGTTTCTAATCAGAAGCTAGACAAGCTATACACCAGAATCCACGCAAGCTGAAAACGTAATTCATCACAACCAAATCAACTTTCAAGATTGATGAAAATTTTGAGATTAGAGAGACAGAAAGACAAAGAGACAGATAGGGAGAAAGTCGATACCAGGAATACACTTAGAGACGCAAATAGACCGTCCTGGAGCAGAGCTGCATGACCACCATAGTCTTCTTCATCGACCTTTAGAATCAATGCATAGTAACCGTATACTATGCCGGAAGAAATTGCCAAAAATCTGCCAAAGTTTCACAGTCAACAATGTAACTAACTTGGGAGAAATCAACTTAAACAAACAGTTAAACCGCCTAAAGTAACATACAAACGCCTATGTAGTGTGGTTGCAATAAGAAACTCAACTTATATGAAATGTCCCCGAAAACACTTGCAGATAAACTTCGCTCACAAACTAATCAATGCAACCACAAACTAAAACTGAACATTCTCTGTTATAACAAACGAAATATCACCTAGATGTTACGATACAACCGACAAACAAGAATTCTGTTCTTGCAAACAGGTACAACAGTAGAACGAAAGGGGACAATAGTAACTCTTGTAGCTTCTTATCATCAGAAAACGTGATGGACTTTTTAAATGTTTTCTGATCGACAATAAAGAACAACGCCAGGGAAACTAAAACGATACAATGGCAAATATTGATTCGATTCCATGCATCAAGCAACAGAATTCTACAAACTCTAACTCGAGTTAAGGCAAACAGGTACACAATTTTGAGGTTTAACTCGAGCTACTTCCTCAAACAGTAGATAGAAAAGAACAATAGTAACTGTCGTAGCTTACTGCTGTCTGAAAAGAGTGATGGTTTTTAAGTGTGTTTTCAAGTGTGACAGTTGCCATATTGATTCGATCTCATTCTATAACTCTAGTTAACGCAGAAAGCTCCATCCTTTATCAGCCATACTTGAACATACCATAAAGAAGAGAAAAGAAGAAAACTTACAGAAGTAACCAAATGCCTCCAACCAAAGGTATCGAACCCCAAACCAATCCGCAGAGTAACCCAACAACTTGCCTGATCCAATGCAACACATCTCCTAATTGATCCTGTTTCCAATCCAACAACAAACCACAACAATTTCAAAGTACAGTACTTTACTACACAGTAGCAACCAATCAAAACATTAAGCTGAATTCCTGAATAAAGGAATAAACTTTAGAGTGTACCTTGTCCCAGGAAGCTTCTGAATCGAACAATTTGGCGAATTTGAAAGAACCCAAGTGACTGTTTTGGTGGTGAATCTGTTCATGTTGGTTGTCTTGATGATTCGACTTTGCAGATTTGCCTTCTTTCATGTTTTCTGATTTGACTTCTAAGAAGAAGAAAAGTTGGATCGGATGCAACAAAAGAGTAACCAGTTCACAAGACAGGATTTGAGAATCAAAACCCTGCTCACGACTGGTATCGATCGAATCTAGGGTTCTTTACTTGTTGAGATTTTTGTTTTTGGCTTAAAAGAGTTCTGAGTATTTGATGATTCAGAATTTTCAGATCTACCACCAAAGATAATAGTTTTTTATTTAAAAAAAAAGAAAAGAAAAATACATAGTTTATGTGTGGCACGTGACAATAATGCAGCTGGGAGATGAAGCAAATAACAAAACTATTTTCCTTCTTTGAATTTTGTATTTACAAAATTACTCCCGACTTTTTTTTTCTTTACTAGATAAATGATGCGTTTTATCATGTGTGATTTTTCAAAATTGCGTATCATCAAATGTAGTTTGAGATCCAACATATACTCCACATTATTTTCTTGAAAATTATAGGCGAAAATTAAGTAAATATTTATAAAAACGACATCGATCCATTTTACAAATTAAAAGAAAAGAAACTATGATCATATAGTTGTACGAATGTGTGAATATCAATCAATGTATAATAAAGAAGACAAACTCGTTAAAAAAAAAAGGAAGAAGGCAAAAAGAACAAGAAAAAACAAACCAGAGAGATTCAGACCAATCTGAAAAAAAAAACACGCACAAACAAAACATTAAAGAAATACAGCAAAATAGTTTCTCTGTTATGTAACAAGAAAAAGGATGCGATTTCATGTCACAGTCTAGCGTGCAACAGGGGTTACTTGGGTTCCAAAATCAACAGTCAATTCTAAGGAGTTCTTTGAGTCATCATCTTGAAGCTGTCCTCCTGTCCTCGAACTCTCAGAGATCAAACACTCTTTAAGTACGTTAACAACTTTCGACATTGTTGGTCGATCAGAAGAAGACTGACTCACGCATGACATTGCTAGTTCAAGAATCTTCCAGACTGTGTTAGAGTCATAATCTCCACCAAGGTTTGAGTCAACGATTTTCTCAATATCTCCTCTGCTTATTAGAATCTTCACCCATTCTGCTATATGAGCTTTTTCTCGTGTTAGATCAATCACAGATCGGTTTGTGATGATTTCTATTAGTACAATACCAAAACTGTAGACATCGCTCTTCTCATTTAACCAATTTGTTTGGTAGTATCTGCAAAGTAAAGATGTTTTTGGAACTATATGATGGAAAACTTAAAAGAGAGTTGAAGTTACAATAGTTGTCTAGGTATTAGAGAACTTACTCAGGATCAAGATAACCAGGTGTTCCAGCAACTACTGTTGCTACTTGAGTTTCAGCTCCTACGGAAAATGATCTTGAAAGTCCAAAATCCGCAAGCTTGGCCTGGAATCGATCGTCTAATAGTATATTTGTACTTTTGACATCTCTATGAACCATTGGCGGCTCACACCCAACGTGCAAGTACTCTAATCCTGTAGACACAAAATCGTATCCATGTTGAGACATTATCCTAAAATTGGTAAGATCTTAAAGTGGGTTGAGAGATACAGTATATGATCTTTGCAATATTACAAAAAGGGTGACTGAAATAATTAAGTTAGCAAGAATTAACCTTGTGCTGCCTCGACAGCAATTTTTAGTCTACTATCCCATTTCAAAGTAGATCCAGCAGATTCTCCTGTAAACGAAAATGCTAAATCCTTACATATTGATGACATCAAAATTATTGACTCATAGACTAAATTATAAAGACACGTCTTGTATATTAGTTACCTGATAAATGTTGTTTAAGGTCTCCATTTGCCATGTACTCATAGATAAGTGCTAAATGGCCTCCTTCATCACAGTAACCAACAAGGCTTACCAAGTTTATGTGATGAACTCTTAGAAGAAGCTCCACCTTTTGGATCCATTTTATACATATGAAAACTTCGAATAAGACATAAGCCACATACGTTTTGTTTTTGTCGATTAAACAAGTTGAAAAACGTTAATGTACCTCTGCCTTAAATTCCTTATAGCCTTGAACTGATGACTCGGAGAGAACTTTAACAGCTACTGGTTCAGTATCACTCAAAGAACCGTGGTAGACAACTCCAAACCCTCCTTCTCCAAGAACTCTTTTGAAGTTGTCCGTAAGTTCTACTACCTCTGAATAAGTGAACCGTTTCTTTTTGGAAAAGATTGATGACTTTCTTGGTAACTCTCGTGTAGCAGCTGTTCCTGTACATGCAAAGATCATAAGCAAAGAAATTATCATATAGTATGAAACTTAATAGCTCATTAACCCTTGGCTTTCTTCTTGATCGATGATTCTGTTTATCTATGTACCTGCTGATGAATGGGTTTTCCTTCTGCAGACAAAAATGAGAACCAACAAGGCTATAAGAGCCACGGCTGAAGCAACCGACGCAACAACTGTTACTAGGATTTTCTTGTTGTTAATGTTGCATGAACCGGAGAGACATAGATTTGGGTTTCCTTGAACACTACAGGATAAGAACGTTACTAAATATACAATGTTTTCAGGAAAAAATGAATATTGCTTGGAAGCAACTTACGTCAATTTCATGCCTTTCTTTTCTCTAAGGGCTTGAGGAATTTGACCGGTTAAACTGTTCCACCCTAAGTTTCTGTGAAAACAAAGAACATTATTATATTCATCGTTCATATATGTGGTGAAAATATATGATCACTCCTTGTTCGCAAAGAACTTATACGTACATGACCAACAATGATTCCATGTTAGCTAGAAACTCAGGCACTTCTCCACTCAGATTGTTATTCGAAAAATCCCTACCAATCGAGTCAGATAAAAAAAAAAAGTTAAGAAGCAATCTAAAAGCTTTTAGCAGAAATAATTCAGGCTTTCAGGATAGTAAAATCTCACAGTTCTTGTAGATGGGTTAGATTTTGTATGCTAGATGGTATGACCCCTTTTAGTCCACTTGATGATAAGTCTCTGATTACAAGAACAGAAAACACATTTTTAGAGATTTAAACATTGAAAAACGTGTTAAATCTATGATTAAATAATCCTGCTTACAAGGAAATGATTCTTGGTGGAATAGTAGTATTTGTGTAGCTGCAGTTTATACCCTCCCATTTGAACATTTGAGGTACGCACGGATCTCCTTGCCAGTCAATTCTACGCAGTTCATAAGTATCTCGAACATCCTGGACCGCATCAACTGGTAGTAAAGCCGACATTAATATACAGAAACATATAAATATTGCTAGAAATCAATACTAGTTATGACTGACTAACCATCCTGCGGATTAGTTTCTGCATCTGGGAACTCAATAATCTTGTAAGCTTCCATGGCATTGATCATTGGTGGGAGTGTTGAGTTCCGAGTCATTGCCAGCTCCACTGAACATGCAAGAAACTTACATTTGATAGGTGATGTGTTGTATAGAGTCTCAAGTTGTAACTTTGGAGGGCGATAAGATGAAGTTGTAAAGTTTTCTTCGTTTCCTATCCATGTAATATCGAATTCTCTTGTATCGTTGCCTCGAAATCTTTGTATCTCAGCGAAATGTAGATATATGACAGCTTGATCCTCGCGGTCATCCATTATCCATTCGTAAGTTAACTTCTCGGTCACGTTTTTGTTAACGATTGCCTTTGATATGACTTCTTCTGGTAGCTCATAAGGAGTAGAAGAGTTGACATTGAGAGTTGTGTTTACAAAACTGAACGGAAACGAACGACTTAATTGATCCCATTCACGATCATATACATCTGAAGAATACCTGGAAATTATAATCATCATTAGTTATCAAACATGTATAGCCTTTATGAAACTTCGGTTGCAAGTAAAGTAATAAAATTTTAATTTACCTTATTGTAGGACCGAGAAAGTCAGAAGCATAGGAGCGTTTCAAGAGTTTCAAGGAACCATTTTGAGTGACGTAAGCGTCATTTCTTAAAGGTCTTAGCTCTAAGGCTGAGATGAATGGTGTAGGCTTTCCTGTTTTAACAAGACAGATCTGCAACGAGCTTGACTTTGGTATATGTATGATCTCCTCTTTTTTGAAACCGAAAGAGCTTTTTAAATCGACCGTTGTCCATATACTAGGACCAAGATAGAGATCGAATTTCGGGGAATTTTCAAGCCCGTCATAATTTCCGTAGAGGAAGAGAGCTTTGATGAGATACTTTGTGCCTGAAGTGACTTTTAGATTGTAGCAATTTCGTATTCCTTCTGGAAAATATCTTAGAACTGTGAATGGCTTATAATCCTCTTCATAAATCTTTTGGACTCTACCACTTTGACCAGCTTGAGTGAAGTTGGCATCAGATGTGTATGTTAATTTGGTTAATGGTTCGGTATAAGGAGAAGCCGCAGGGTGTAATCCGCAATCCAAGCTGATGAATTCTGGTAAGAGACGACATATAGATGGGTGTTGAATATATAAAAACAAAAGAGAATTTAATTGCATTACATTTTAAGAGCAAAGTATATATGAAGCGTACCTTTAGGATCAGGCTGAGCTTGAATTAGATGTGTAGTAGTCCCAATGATCAGAGCTAGCAAAAGACCTTGAAGAATCTCCATTTTTGTGGAGAGTTTTAAGACAAAGACAAAACAGTTTTCGCCTGTCTGTTTAGTGCCTCGTTCATTTTAAGTCAAGATTAAGGTTGATCGTTGACTTTTTGACTTTTGGATTATAAAAGGTTGTTGACAGAACAGAAACCACCAGGATAACTGGTCACCATGACCATATAACGTGCTTACAACCTTATTAAGATTCTTGGATTTTGACAAATTTCTAGGTTTCCAGAAGCATATTCGCGATTCCGGCCACCACAATGCCAAATTCGACAACTATATCAACTATTTTAATATTTCGTGTGATGGTAGATTTAGTTGTAAGTGATGATAGATTTATTATGTGATAATAATAGACGCGGCGGCTGATGAAAAATTTACATTTTGAAAATCTTCAAACGAAGAAGATGAAACAAATTACAATTCTGCCATTAATGAATAAAATCAAAATGTGTTGCCCGGTGATCTCGCTCAATTTATCCTAGAGCTTACTCTCTCAATTAAAAGATCGAATTAAGCTAGACAAGTTCAATGCAAATTAAAAGAGAAACAAGTAATAAAATTGGTTTGTAAGATCAGATGGAGAAAACGTCAGGCTCAAGGTGTTCTTATGAAATCATGAATGCAAGCTAACCAGTTAATCATGATTCTTCTAATGTTCTAGAATTCAAAATACAGTGAAAAGTGAACCAGCTGTCGCTACGAAAACTATCTATATATATCTAACAACCTAGAAAACCAAATTTCTTTGCGAGTTCTAACTCTAAACATGCAATAATGTCATGTTCGATATGTTCACAAAATTCCTAAATCAAATTCCTTTGCAGATAGGTACTTTGCTCACCTAGGGTTTTTTAGCTTATTAACCAACTTTCATTGCGAGAATCAATCTAAGATCAATAATCTAACTCGCCAGTTCAGATCAAACATTAATCACAACTTAGATGAAGAACTAGTGTTCATAATCCTTAATTAACCAATCAACCTAACAATCCATGAAATCCCTAATGAGAAACCCTAAACCTAACTAGCAGATTACTCAGACATGGAGAATGAAAACATAATCATAGACTGAACTAATTGCATTAAGAAATCAGTAGAAGAAGTAAAGGAGTTCTGAATCTCTCTCAAAGAATTCTGATTCTTCTCTCCAAAGCTCTGTTACAAATCCTCTCAAAAACCAAACTAGAATAAAGATAAGTCTAAACAATGACTTTTAAAATCCTAAATATGGTCTAAAACACGAAACAGACTTGTGTTGCAAATATCCAAAACTTGTGGGCAATTTTCCTTTTTTGTGTAAAACAGTGTGAAGGACTTGTATCACAGGACTGCATCGACCGATGCACAGGCTGCATCGACCGATGCACAGGCTGCGTCGACCGATGCATGACCAAAAAGTGTCTCCGAGTTGCTCTTCTTAGCTATCAAAGTCCAATTGCTCCACAATGCTTCATAATCTCTAATCGAGTCCAAATCATACCTAAACCTGTAAAGGACTTAATAAGACTCAAAAAACACTTGAAAGACTCTAAAAACACGGCTTATATCATGGCTATAATCTGTAAAAACCACAATATATCACACGGTAGATTTATTTAAATGTGATGGTAGATTTATTATGATATGGTGATACATTTAGTGGTGGTTGTACTGTGTTGTAGATAAATTTTAAAGTGATGGAAAATTTATTTGTTACGTGATGGTTCATTTGTTTTGAAATGATGATAGATTTAGTGATGGTCGTAGATGTGATGATAGATCTTTTTTCTTTGGTTTCAAGGGATAACTGTTCATTTTCTCTTGCAAATTTTGTAGATTATAATGGTGGAGAAGCTTCTTTATAGTTTAAAATACTTTGTACCCTTGTTCAAAAACAAAAAAAACTGATGAATTATGTGATAGTAATTGCTAGTTGAAAACCATATAACGAAGAAGATGAAACAACTTACAATAATGTCATTAATGAACAAAAACCAAAATGTGTTATATGGTAGATATATTTTAATGTGATGTTAGATTTATTATGATGTCGCGATAGATTTAATGGTGGTTGTATTATTGTACATAAATTTGAAAGTGGTGGTAGATTTATTTGTTATGTGATGATATATTTATTCTAAATGACGAAAAACTTATTGATGTTTGAGTGCAATGCATCTTATGTATAACTTTACAGTTAACAACTGAATGTAATATATGATCTTAAAGCAGATTAATAATAAAAAAAAAACAAATTAAAATAAATCTATCACAAGCCTTTAAGTCTATTTTCACTAAAACAATTGGGTTGCCTGCTTAAAACCCCCTCAATATATGCTTTTTTTGCAGTTTTTCCCCTATATTATCAAACTCTTTTTATTTCTCCCTACATTAACAGATTTAATTTCGAAACCCCCTAAACTTATTTTCTCTGCCTAATTCCACCCACGAAAAAAAACTGCGTTTAATTCTAATAAATCGCGTTCTAAGAGAATAGCGATTACCCACCCGATCCAACTATCAAAACTACGTCGTTTTGGAATTTTTTTAAAATAACAGCATATTACGAAACTGAGATTCGAACGCCTCACCTCCATCTAAAAATACACACGCACATAACCACCATGCTAAAGCGATTTTTTCTGTTAATGATACTACCATATTTATATTTATCTCTATATAGATCCGAATATTTATTCTTCAATACTGGATATTTAGATCTGAATCTTTTAAATATATATAGATTTATTCATAAAAACATATAAATTATTTTATAAATCTATTTTTAATTGTTTAAAATTATATATAGTTTGTTTTTTATAAAATCT
>KE156255.1:122827-139773 GCA_000411075.1 Sisymbrium irio | reverse complement strand
TTTTTTTTTTTTGGTAAAAACTTAAAACTATATTGATAATCCACATGGTTGCTTTACAATAATTCATTTATTTAATTTTGAAATCTATCTAATTTATTCTGTAATCCACTTGTGTGATTTAAAAATGAATGTATTTATCCAAGATTTCTAATCCAAGTAAAATTTATAAATCCATCAAAATACTAGAACTAATAACCCTCACTTAAAATGATGTTATGACGCTTGTGAGTTATTACAAATATGCATGTTTGAGTACATGCAGGCAACCATCATATATTTTTCGCCATATTTGGGCTAAACTAACATGAAAGAAAAGACTTAAACCTCAAGTCTCATGTTTGCTTTAGTGGTGCTAACAAAAAAAAAAAGTTTACTGTTAACATATCTAAAAAAAACTGTTAATCTGAAAGATTTTTGGAACTTCTCGTAAATATTGTTTAAATCTGTACTTTCACCACCAAAAAGAGGGAAAATCTGTAGGCAAATATCTCATTTTCCTTTATATTAAAGATTCCATGCATAAAGAGAAATTCATACTAAAAAGAGAAAGTCCTAAGTGAGAAACTACATGATAAATTTAGGTTTAAACGGTCAAACCTATCATTTCAATTTAAGCGTATTTTAACCCCAAAAAGGTCTTAATTAATTATTTAAAAAGAAATATAATTAAAACCTTAAAACCCACAAAATATTATTCTAAATCAAATTTGCAATGTGTCATTTTGAAAAATAATGTACAGTCTTATAAATTAAAGATAAACACAAACTGTCACAACAATGAATTAATAGTTATCTTGTAGCATGAGTAAGCAATTGCTATTTAATATGATTATTCAAAAATGGACAATAATCTGATACTTACCGTTTTTTGTTAAGGTAGTCAACAAAATGACAATATCATGTGGGCCCTTTTACTACCATATAAATATATGTTCTACCATTCACAAAACATAGTACAAAACCAAAGGAACAAGTTAAAAAAAAAAAAACAGAAAAAAAATCATCTACTATCGCCATGGTGAACAAGAAGGTCGAGCTTACTTACATTTCCAATGACGCAGCGAGAAAAAAAACTTTCTACAAAAAGAGTGAAGCTTTGATGAAGAAACTCGATGCGCTCACGCGTCGTTGTGATGTTGAGGCATGTGCGGTCATCTATAATGATTTCAACTCAAATCCAAAGGTTTGGCCATCAGACTCAGGGGTGACGAACATATCAGAGAAGTTTGAAATGTTGCCAGAGATGGGAAAGACATGCAAAGCGGTGAATCATGAAGAATTTCTCAATAAGGAAATCGCAAAAGTCAGGAAGCAGACTCAACGATTAGCAGAGGAAAACAAGGAGGCTTACATGAGGGAGCTCATGTTCGGGCGTCTTAGTGGAAACATGAGAGGTCTGACTTTGAACGATGATGATCTTCCTGACTTTGTTAATTTCATTGATCAATATGTCAAGAAACTTTTCCATCAAAGAGATGTAACCTTAAACAATCATCATCTTGAAATTGGTGAATCTTCATCAACGGCACCAACCGCTGAACCCAAAACAAGTGGTGACCAAGAGGTATATAAGCCGGTTATGAATCAGGTTAGTGCTCTTGTGATCAACATCTTTATATTATTAACCATAACAAGTATCATCAACAATATGTCATTTGATTTATGTCTCAGGATTACTATCAGAATCAAAACCAAATTGAGCAACAAGAATTCACTGAAGAAATGTTGAAACTCGGTGAGGAAACAGGTTTTCCTTGGATGTAAGTCAGCCATCAGTTCTAAAGCATCTCCGTCTAGGCAGACGCCAACGCCAGCAATGTTTCAGTTTACTTTGTTTTGAAATTAAAAAAAATAAAAATTGCAATAAATTCTTGATTTGGTATTTTTCTCGTTTTGCTGTTTCATCAATAAAATTAATGTAATATCTATCTTTTGAAGAGAAATTAATGAATAAATCATGAACTTCAGATTCCACAAACCTGTTTCATGATTGTTTTTGTTTAGTTTTTTTTTTTTTAAAACACAAATAACATGAAAACACTGTGAAATAAAGTAAACAACCATGTATCCAGGTTTTCTTCGGAGTTTTGGTTTACGTCACTTTTCATGCACCCCATCGACCGTATGATGAGAATCGATTCCTTTGAAAAGAACAGTAAAATACTGAGCACAGCAACTTGCCTACCACCGACAGGTTCGGAAAAACCCTCTTGATCGTATGGTCAATATGGACGGAAAAGAATGCGCGAATCTTCAATAAAAACAACAGCAAACGCAACTGCAACTCTCTCCAAAGCCATATGTCTCGCTGGCGAATGGCAATCAGCATAAGTTCTAAAGAGACCTCCTAGACTTCACACTGACCCTACATCAGGGATTGATATCCCTCCCTCAAGTCGAGGTCTTCACGAAGGAAGGAAGATCGAGACTTGAAAAATTGTATCGTTTGAAGGGCTTTGGTAAAAGGATCAGCCAACTTATTTTCAGAAGTAACTAACCTTTAATAGAGTTCTTAGAGCATCCTCAACGCAGAGACTCCCCTCAATTGCTTCTTTTTTCCTTTTTTAATTAAAAAAATAATAATAATAGTAAACCAATCATGAAACACCATATATACGTGGATCCCGCAAATAGTTCTAACTACCGTCCCTTATTTTGCTTTATAAAACAACTTTTTCCTATTTTTTGTGGGCTCTTTCCACTCTTTTATCTCTAAGCAACCTTTAAAAAATTAGGGTTAAAAATGCTCTTAACTAACATTTAATAAATGAATTTAAGTTAAAAAGTTTGTTAAGAAATCTTAGTTTTTTTCTCCTTCAAATGGTAGAATCTCATTAGAGTTCTTTAAAATAGTTTTTTGATTGACAAACAAAAGAGAGATTCAGAGTCTAAAATAGTATGTTTGTGTGGATTAATTCGATTGACAACAAGGAGATTAAGAAAGAATCTTGTCCAAACGAACCTCCACACAAGCATATTAACCTCTAATCCTCCTTTCCTTCTATCTACATGCGAAGCTATTGCTGTACCAAACGAACCTTCACCAAGAACAACAACCTAAAACAAAGACACCAGATTCTTCCTTTAAATCCAGCAAGTGGAATTAAAGAAGAAGATGAGAATATCACATCATCATAAATCCTGAACCACCTAATCAAACTATCAAACCTAATCATTTGGTATATAATTCAATTCTTACGATGATACAAACTATAATCAGCACTCATCAACCTTCGATTTGAACCACTTATTAATTACTGAATCAATCATCACTTTGATTTGATGAACTCACTTGCAATCAGAAGAAGCACGCAAAGTCAATTAGATTAAGAGTATAATATTGCAAAGATATATATATATATATATATATACCATCGAGATGCTTCATCGGTATCCATGCATCTACAAGAGCTGCACATGCTGCGTTAATGGCACGAAACAAAAAGGAAGTACGAAACAAACTCAGACGGTTGATTTCTACACAGAACCTGTTTTCACATCCACCAACGCTTACAAGTCATTAAAATCTTAGGAAAGGAAACACTATTAAAACCAAAAACTGCTAAAATCAAAACTCACCTCTAACTCTTCATCAACGCTAACACGTCGAACAAGACACTTAAAAAGATAAGAAATAAACCAGTGACTACAAGTGCATATTGATTGATGATTAAAGTTACAAGCTTTTGTAGCAAACATGAAATACATCATATGTACACTTGTACATGTATAAACTAGGTATCAGAATGTGCAGAAACATTAAGATCAGACTAACATAATTCACTGCCATTGCAATTACTTATTAAGCTTTGACATATAAACTTGTAGTCACTGGTTTATTTCCTAGGAGACTATCAGTTTTGATTAGAGTATCATCTTTTCCAAATGACATGCATGATACGTAAGACCATTTCCATCGGTTTGAAAACCCAAAAAGGTATCAACCAAATTAATTATTAATATTTATAAAAAAGTTAAATTATTTAAGTAAATAGCTAAAATTAGATCAAATTATAATTTAACAGATGGAAAGATAGTATCTACGGTCTTTCAAAAAATTTCTATTGACATACGTGTAGAGATGTGACTAATATTTTACTAATCTTTTTTGTCAAGTCATTTATAATATTTTTTATAATATTTTTTGCTTTAAAATCGATTTATACTATTTTTTTCTTAAATTTTACATTTTTATTTAATTCAAATATTATATAATTTTCTTTAATTATAGTATAATATTTTTTTGGTTTTGCTATTCTTTTTATTATTTATTGAATATTATTGATCGGTTTTAAAAACCGATTTTTTATTTTATTTCGATCGTGTCTCTATATGTTGATTTTTTTTAATCTTTCTAGCATTTTTGTATTCAGTTAAAGTATTGTATTTTCTTTAGTTATAGTGTAATAATTTTTGTCTTTCTTCTCATTATTTTTGAATATTATTCATCCATTTTAAATAATAATTTTTAGTATTTTTATATTTTTAACACTTTTTAAAATGTGGATTTTATTGTTTTTTCCTAAAATTTTTCTTTCTAGGATTTTTTATTTAATTAAAATATTATATTTTATAGTTACAGTAAATCCTTTGGGTTTATTTTTATATTCAATACTTATAGGATTTCGTTATGTTCATTATTTATTGGCTTTTCTATTCATTATTTATTAAATATTAATGATCAGTTTTAAATTCCAGTTTTCAGTTTTTTTTTTAAATTCTATTATTTCTCTAAATGTGATTTTTTTTCTTTTGGCCTATGTTATTTTTTTATCTTTGGTTTTTAATTTTATTATTCTTCAACATATGTTATCAATATTATTGATCGGCTTTAAATTCCAATTTTAAATTTTAATATTTTCTATTATTTCTTTAAATGTGATTTGTTTTTTTTACTTTTGGCCTATGTTATTTTCGTATTTTTGTATTTTTGGTTTTTAATTTTATTATTCTTCAACAAATATTATCAATATTGATTTTGTTTTTTTCTCCAATTTTTTGTATCTATCTCCATATTTATATATTTTTAATATGAATGTCAAAGTCATAAGTTAATATGTTAGTGATCTTACAATGTAATATTTTCTATGAGTTCAAAAAATAAAATAAAACAAAAAAATATTTAATAAAAAGTAAAATAAAAAATAAAATTCAAGAAAACTTCTCGTAGTTATTATGTTTTGCATGAAAATTTTGCTGTTTATGGTTGTCGAACACTTTCTCATTTTGATAAGTGAAAATTAAAGTGTGTGTTATTTGTTCTTGATGAGGTGACAGCACCAGAAGAGAGAAAATGTAACTTTATATATATGATGTTTTTTTAATAATTAGATACCCAACCTGAACCCTTCAATGGACGTTTTATCTTTTTCAGTAAACCATTTTTTCTCTCTCATCTTGTCCTTCGAATGATAGTTAGAAATTTCAGATCTAGTTTTTGTTCTGCCGGTAGCTGGAGTTTCTCTCCAGCGCCGTGCTCTTTTCTTCTTTCCTTTTTAGTTTTTCTGTTCTCAGCCTTTCGTTTATCTCTATTACTAGTTTTAATTTGAGCTTTTTTCCTCTTTTGATGAAGAGTTCTAGATTCATGGTTGTAGTTTTGGCAGTTCCCTTGGAGATATTGGGGGTTTCTTGGTGCTTTTGAAAGTCCTGGTTTAGTGGTAGTGTTGAATCTCTCCTCTTTGGATCTTTCTTGGTGCATTTAAATCTCATTTCAATATCGTGGTGCAGAGGAACGCAAGCGGTGGCTGCTTATAGAACGATCAGCACCGAAACAAGGACAGCTCAATGAAGAAATGAAACAGATCTTCAAATATATGTTTGAGGCTTCTTTCAGTTTGTGGGAGGATAAGTTGTGGACCAAAATAGATGGAAAACTTACCAAAGTGTAGAACGAGATGGTCCAAATCAAGGAGTCCATAAATGTTTTGGCTTCCACAACAAGCAAGCAAGTTTCAGATACACCTTCAGCCCCAATAGTGACAAAGCTCAGCCGAAACGTGGGGTAAACCAAAGGAAAAAAAAAAAATCAAGAAATTATGTTTTCTTATTTTGTCTGAAGCGCATAAATATGTAACATGTGTAATCTATGTGTAACAGAATATAATGTTTATGTAGCGTGGAACATTCGTAATGTTTGTATGTTAACTGTTTTACTATTACATGCTTACTTATGGTCCTTTTTTTTTAACACTGAATCATATTATGAAACCAAAATATATGTGTGATACAATGATCTAATCAAATTTGGACAAGCATTATAGCTTTTAAAATCAGTTGATGTTGAAATTATCTGTTTAGCCAATGCATCTGCACATTTATTTGCCTTCCTTGGAGCCCATGTGAAAAGGATTTCTTCAAATCTTCTTGCCCATTTATGAATTTCTCTTGTCCAACTATAGATACTGAAATCCCTTTGTTGTAAATTCAAAAGCCTACTGAGATGTTGGTTATCCCCTCAAAAATAACTCGATTGAAGCCTAAACTCCAACAATGCGAAATATAGCAGGCGTGAAAGTGAATATGTGGGACAATCTTTTTGAAGTTCCTTTGAGTCAGGGTGATGATATTGATCCAAATTTGAATACTCAAGAGTATTTACAGAAGACCATGGGTGGTCTATTTTTACATTGTAGAATTCGATCCAACACAACCTTTGAAGCCGAAACCTAAAGTTGATATTCCGGTGCAATAGTCTGAGAAAATCGACGACTCTTTAGATTGGTTGGAAATGCCCACTGCTTCTAAACCTGCTAAGGCTACTGTTGCGACCAATAAGTTAGGAAGACCCAGAAAGTCTTCGAAAAAAGAGAGTGAAGGACTTAGAATGACCGACAGTCCACCTAGTATGTCGGATAATGATGGCGAGAAACTTCAGTTGCATTAAAAACCATGCCCATGAACTATCATTCTCTGATTCAACAATCCCAAATGCGATAGGATACAAATTAGATTTACCATCTACAGTTATGGCTAAGAGTAAAACTCCTTTGTACTCAGTTTTCAGAAAAGTTCCATCAACTACAATCACCCTCCGGATAGCATTGTAGAATCCTCTAATAGATTGATCAAATGAAAGAAATAGATACTTGAAGTTACCAGCAGAATCAGTTTCGTAATGAGTGTGGGTACCAGGATTAGCTTGCTTCAGTAAGTGCAAATACGTTGTTATTTTACCATAAATTTCTCCTGGTATGCCTCTAACAACAGCCACTGCATGCTCACGAGCCTCCCAAGTCTGGGAATAACTGATTTCGCAACCATGTTCTTGACGCACAAACTGTATAATTTCAGCTGGTCGTGGCCCTTCTTTCACACCCACATATATATTCTTGATCAGATTTCCAATTGTCTTTGCAGAAGCTGTTCTTCTGAATCCAATTTTCTGTGAAGAAGCACAAGTATGCAGAGCCACAATCGGGATGACCCTGGTAAAGACGATGCACAGAGAATCCAACTGCATTGTTTATGCTTGCATCGAATATACCACTTTGTCGGCTCGGATCTGACAACCTTGTAGTCGAAGTTAAAATCCATTGCTGAAATTTCAAGAGTTGCCTGCAAAACTTCTTTACTCTGGAAAATTTACCCCTTCTTCACATAATTCGTTTTCGAAAAACGTACATTTTTTTCCATTTTGTTCTTTGATTTCATAATATAATCTATCATCCACACAATCACCCTCAGCGTGAACATAATTGACGTTGGTTTTGAAGTGACCACTCATAACAGTTACTGGTTTCACAAATTCAGCAGATGATGATGTACTGCAATTGACTCTGCTGTGTGTATGCTCCAGGGTGGATGAAAAAGTCACTCACAGAAATAAAGATGAACCCTTCTGTGCACACACGAGAAAATTTTGAAGCTGTCGATTGTTTGTGATAACAACAGGGGCAACGCCTAACTGCATCATATCTCTTGGTAGATAACTGAACTCGACATTTTCAACTGTGTGATCCATTCCATAATCCTCTGCAACAGTCATTTGTAACTCAGCTAAAGTAGTGTTACAATCCAAACAAACCCTTCTCCCTCGTTTTTTTCATCTGCCACGAATTCCCACTTTTTATTAACACAAGTTTTCCATACACCACAAGAAACATAAGTTTGCATGATTTTGGACCTAGAAAAAACGAAACTATTCAGGGAAGATGATGCAGAAGGAGTTACAACCGGTGGTTACTATTTTTTGTGTTTTTTGTTTTTTTCTTTTAAATTTTTTAAAATTGTGGAAAAATATTTTTTGAATTTTGTACAGATTTTGTAGAATATCCAGTTAGAAGATTCAAATTTATTTTATTTTTTTCAGATTATGAATTCTAACCACAGATAGAACAACGACCATTAGGTAGAATATACATCCTAGCCAAAGTTAGAACATAGATCAACGGTTAGAGTATAACTTCTATTGGCGGGTAGAACAAAGATGAATGAATAGAATTAATAGAACGAAACATATTATGAATAAGTTAGAACAAAGACCGAAAGATAGAATAGGAATTCTAACCTCAGTTAAAACATAGAACAAATGTTAGAATAGATCGACATGTGTTCTAACCTTGTTAGAATATAGACAAAAGAATAGAATATGTATTCTAACCAAGTAAGAACATACACAAAAGTTTAGAATATATGTTCTATCGTTGAATATAATATAGTATAATATATAGAATAGAACCGATTTAGTGTAGATTTTTTTTAGATTTAGTGTAGATTTGTAGAATATCCAGTTAGAAGATTCAATTTTATTTTCATTTTTTAGATTATGAATTCTAACAACAGATATAACAATGACCATAGAATATACATCATAGCCAAAGTTAGAACATAGAGAAACGGTTAGAGTGTAACTTCTATTGGCGGGTAGAACAAAGACGAATGAATAGAAGAGAACGAAACTTATTATGAATAAGTTAGAACAAAGACCGAAAGATAGAATGCGAATTCTAACCTCAGTTAAAACATATAACAAATGTTAGAATAGATCGACACGTGTTCTAACCTTGTTAGAACATAGACAAAATAATAGATATGTATTCTAACCAAGTCAGAACATACACAAAAGTTTAAAATATATGTTCTATCGTTGAATATAATATAGTATAATAGGTAGAATAGAAACGATTCATTCTAAGGAAACATAAAATGTTAACAAAAACTAAAATTTACATTTTAGACTACATAGAACTATTATTAATTTAAATCAATTTTTTTTATTAAATCGTTTGTCTCTAAAAGTAAAATGGTAAAATATTGATAAGTTAATATCATTCAATTTCTATATTTCCCAATTTTTAAATATTTTTTTGATATTTATTTTATTTTTTCCAAAAATAAAATTATGGGCAAAATCGTTTAATATTGGCGAAAATAAATGAAAAGATGACAATTTAACTTTTAATATAAAGTATTTAACTAAATTCTCCTTTTTTTGTCAACCCATTTTCATTATCATTAAAAGGATGTTACATAAGCCATTTTACAACATAAGGAGCATTAGTTTTCCTAGCTTCTTTAGCTAAGGTATCCACGAGATGTAAGTTACAACGAGAGAAAAATTTGAAGTTGTAGTTGTGTCCTTTCGCCAATGCACTTACATCTTGGACATAGGTGTTAAGTCTTGGAAACATATCAATCCGAAGACTTTGAACTCTTTGATCAGCTTGAATGCTTGATATAGGTTTTTACAGTCACCAATAAAGGTAACATCATCATAACCAAGCATTCTTATCTGCTGAACAGCGTTGATAAGAGCTATACATTCTGAATTTGTCGCAGATGATGCTGGTGGAATGGAGGAGGATCCCTGAAGCAGTTGAGTGCCTTCTTTGCTGTGTAAGGACCACCCAATTCCTGCTACAGAACCGGAAGAACTCCAAGATGCATCCACCATGCAAGTAAATTTCCTATTCTGCCGTATTATACTGTTCAAATCCATAGTAGGTTGCCGAGTTATACTAGCATGATCAGGTACATTAACCAAGGCTTCATCCCAGATCTTCCTATCCATAACTGCTAAATTTATTATGTGACTATATGCTCTCTTCTGTTCTCAAAGATTAAAGCATTTCGACTTCTCCAAATCCTCCACAATAAGAAGATTGAGAGCATACCTTGTGGACTTGAGTTTGCCGAATCAAGAATAGTTTGGACATTAAGAAGCAGTCCATTAGCAATTACTTGTTCTTTATCAGCGAAGTCCACTGGAGCTAGTTCCCAATTTCTCTAGCAATCCTACATTGGAACAGTATGTGATTCAGTGTTTCTGTTGCTTCACCACACATTTGGCATGATGGATCTACATTTATATTTCGCCTTATAAAAGCAGAAGCAACTGGGAGACTATTGTGAATAATTCTCCATAAGAAATTTAGAAGTTTAGGAGGTACTTTTAGCTGCCAAATGGCTTTGCAGGCTGCCTTGAATTCAATTGATGGCACTATTCATTGATCAATTTGGACTCCCTCTGCAATACTTTTCTGCAAGTAATAGCCTGACTTGACTGTATATTGGACATCCTTAGTATAGGCCCATGACAGTTTGTCATTAACATGTGTAATACTCAGCCTGAGTTGAAGAATGGGAGGAATATCTTTTTCTCGGATTTGACTTCTTATCTTATTTATATCCCATTCAGTTGTGCCTGCAACAAACAGATCCGACACCAAAAGATCAGGGTTAAGAAAAGTATCAGTACCTTTAGCTGGCTGGGATGGAGAGCCACGTAGCCAATTTTTCTGCCAAACATTAACACTCTGACCATTTCCTATTATCCAACGATGTCCTTTTTGAATGAGATGTTGACTTTGCATTATGCTCTTCCAAGCTTAGCTCGATGTAGAGTAACTAGTAGCTTCCAAAAAGCTTGTTCTGCGATAATATTTCGCTTTCATAACTCTAGCCAACAGAGATTGAGGATTAGTCATTAATCTCCATGCTTGCTTAGCTAGAAGAGCGATATTAAAATGATAAAGATCTCGGATTCCCAGTCCTCCAACATCGTTTGAATCTGTAATCTTTTTCCATGCAATCCATGACATTTTATTTTTCTCTTTGATAGAGGACCACCAAACCTTCTCATTTCCTTAGTAATCTCATCTATTAAACTTCTGGGAAGCAAAAAACAAGACATCGTGTAAGTAGGTAAGGCAGTAACTACTGATTTGAGCAATACCTCTTTGCCAGCTTGTGAAAGGTAACGGTTATACCAGCTACCCATTTTTTGTTTAACTCTTTGCATCATATAATGGAAGACATATTTCCTTTTTTTCCTATCTGTTCTGGTAGGCCAAGATATCTACCCAAACCTCCTATTTTTGTGATTCCAGTCATATTAGTTATTGAGTCCATAACGTTTTTTGGAGTACCTTTACTGAATGTGACAGCTGATTTGTTATAGTTAACTGCTTGTCCTGAAGCTGTCTGGTACTGATCTAGGACTTCAATAAGTGTTTTACATTTCTCTGGGTTAGCTCTGCAAAACAACAGAGAATCATCAGCAAAAAGTAAATGTGATATAGTCGGGCCAGAGCATGAGGCTTTATACCCATGAATCCTATGAGCCATTATTCTACTCTTGATTAATCTTGACAAACCTTCAGAACAGATCAAGTATAGATAGGGGGAAATAGGATCACCTTGTCGAATGCCTCTTTGAGGAATAATTTTATCAGATGGGGTTCCATTAATCAGTACTGAGTAAGTAACCGAGGTTATGCACGTCATGATCCACCAATACCATTGATCATTAAACCCCATTTTCCTCATTACCGTTTCTAAAAGATGCCATTCAACTCGATCAAAAGTCTTACTAATGTCTAACTTTAGCGCCATGTAATCATTCTCAAGATGTTTGATGTGTAAAGAATGCAAAAGCTCATGTGCTATCAAGACATTATCGGTAATTAATCTACCAGGGATGAATGCCGACTAATTGTCAGAGATTATATCATGCAGCCATGGTTTTAATCGATCAGCCAAGATCTTAGTAAGTATTTTATAGGCCACATTACTGAGACTAATTGGCCTGTAATCCTTAATCATTTCCGGAGCAGCAGTTTTAGGGACTAAACATATGTGTGTATGATTCATATTCGGATCCATATAGCTTTGTGTGAAGAAAAGTTTGACATAAGAGAACACACCTTCTTTTAAATTGTCCCAATGATTCCGATAGAAGCCTGCACTCATACCATCCGGGCCTGGTGTTTTAGTCGAGTTCATAGAGAAGACAGCTTTTTGAATTTCTTCTTCAGTTATCGGCTTTTTATGTCATCATTTATTTATTGCGTGACTGTCTTCGGAATTACATCCAGCATCTTCTGTGATATTTGACACCCATTAGAAGAAAAAAGATTTTGAAAGTAGCTTTTAATTTCTTCTTGGACATCATGTGGTGTGGAAAAAACACCCCCATTTTCATTTTTGATGTGCAGAATACGATTATAAGCTTTCCTTTGCTTCGTTTTGGCATGAAAGTAGCGTGTGTTTCTGTCTCCTAGTTTCAGCCATTGTATTCTGCTCTTCAATCGCCAAAACTCTTCAAGCATGTATTGATGATGTAATTGAGATTTTAGACTATGAATATAATCATAATCTAAAGAAGAAGCATCATAGCTAAATGAATCTTCTTTTGGAGCTCTTGAATTTCTTTTAATGAATTTTGATTGTTCTTAGCTTTCCATCGTGCAAGAGCTGCCCGACATTTTACTATGGCTTTCCGAAACTGAGATGGAGGAATATTTTTACATTCATTTTTCCAAACCTCAAAGATTAGCTTCTTAACATCTTCATTATTTCTCCATTTATTATCATACCGGAACAGACTGTTGCTCTTTTTATAATCCGATTCTGTATGAACTAGAATCGGTCTATGATCAGACCCATTCCACGGAAGTATCTGAGCATAAGCAGAGGGAAACATATCTAACCAATGACATGTTGCAACAGCCCTAACTATGCGAGTTTTGACATTATACTTATGACGAGTACCAGTCCAGGTAAACTCACCTCCCGTTCTCTTGAGATCATGCAAACCACATGAAACTAGCATTTGTCTAAAAAGGGAGAATGAGCTTTCTGACCTAAGTGGACCTCCTTTCTTCTCTTCATTACTCGCTATGTCATTAAAGTCTCCTAATAGTAGTCTCGGCTTATCTCCATACAGACCTGCAGCAGCCAAAGATATCATTTTGTTCCACATTTCATCTCTGAGTTTTTTGACAGGATTCCCATAAATGTAAGAGAACCAAAAAGTTCTTGCTCCTTCTGTTATAGACATATCAGTTTTGTACAGAGAAGGAGATCCTATTACAGAAAGATGTACATGAGCACCCCAAAAAATAGCCAAACCCCCACTAGTTTTAAAGGAGGGGACCTCTACAAAATGGTCATAGCCGAGTTCCTTACTTAGATTTTCTACAACTTGGGAGAAATTTTTTGTTTCTACCAAACAGATTACATCAGGTTTAGAAGACTTCCTGATGTTTTTTAAAACAGGAATTGCCGAGGAGCTCTCGAGACCTTGACAATTCCAATGAAGGATCTTCATGGCTGCTTTGGTGGTTTAAGGGGAACCACCAAACCTTTTTCATCAGCAGTATTACGAGTTTGCTTCTTGAACTTTGTTGGATCCTGATTACCATTGAGCTCTTGAAATTTGCGTTTAGCTCCTTGCTCCATTTGTTCTGTTTTCATATCTTGGGTCTGCAGATTCTCCTGAATGTCTTGTTTTGGTGAAGCAATCTTAGTCTCCACTAACATATTAACCTCTTCCCCGGATGTTTGCCCTTCTCTTTTGTAAGTTATCATGTTTTCTTTCGTGATGATAGTGGATTCTGAATTCAGCTGCATCATATGGATGTCTCTGGTTTCCATATTAGATGGTTTGGGATAAGTTTCGAATCCATGAGTGAGACCACCACAGTTGGTGCAGAACTTCCTCAAAGCATCATATCGGAATTCCAATTCAACTGATGGTCCATCTTTCATGATTTGTACCTTTATAGCAAGAGTGATTTCTTCATTTATATCGAAGAAGACTCGGAACCAAACTTCTGCTGTCCTGCCAGAGGTGGGTTGGACAATTTGAACATCATCAACTTGTCCTAGCTTCGAGCCTATACTTCTGACTATCCCAGCCTTCGATATATATTAGGTAAGTTTCGGATTTCCACCCAAAAAAGGTATGTTGCGAAGGAAATTAGGCGAATTTCTTCTGTTCCAACGATCAATTACAACCATCCATCCTTTAAACGTGTACGGTGCATTTTCTATCACGTTCAGAAGGTGATGCTCCGATTGGAAGTAGAAGTTAATTGACTCATCATCATTAATTTGACTAGTAACCCTTTCTGTTAATCCCCAAACTTTTGGCAACGTGATCGATATGCTCGTTGGATTTTGATGCTTAGGGTTAAGGCCTTTTACCACTAAACAGAGATGATGATCCTTCTCAAATTCTCCTTATGTTTCCCTTTTAGCGAGGGTTTTGTCTCCAGGGATTTTAATGTGTTTCGTCGGCATCAGTCTTCCTCTTTTAGGCTTGTAATATTTTTTCTATCGATTTAAATAACAAATCTAGATGACAAAAAACCCTTTTTCATTGCTTAAAAAAACCAGCAGATGATCGATCACAGACCAAATGACAATCAGTGTCAATTTGATGCGTTTTTTTCAATCCAACCCTAATATATATATATTAGGCCCAAACAAAGCCCAACGTAGCTTAAATC
This sequence comes from Sisymbrium irio, assembly GCA_000411075.1. Classification (NCBI taxonomy): domain Eukaryota; kingdom Viridiplantae; phylum Streptophyta; class Magnoliopsida; order Brassicales; family Brassicaceae; genus Sisymbrium; species Sisymbrium irio. Next base: position 125,041 of record KE156255.1, on the reverse strand, counting down.
TACATATAAAACTAAAAAGAAATGGATACGCCTAAGCCTTAGGGCTAAAGAAAAACCAAACAGTCCCCATGGCAAAACGAAAATAGTTGGTTTGGTCAACGATCTCCGACAATGACAACCTGTCCTTGTCCAAAACAATATCTTCAACCTCTGTAGAAAAAACCCATTTCTCCGATCCCATTCCCTTCGACGTGATCATCAACATCTTGTCGAGATTGCCATTGAAGTCTATAGCTCAATGTCGTTGCGTATCAAAGCTCTGGTCGTCGATACTTCGCCGTCCAAATTACAACCAGTTGTTCCCGTCGATCAAGTCCTCAGATACACCAAAGATACTTTTCTCCTTCAAAGTTGGGTCAAACTTGTTCTTCTACTCTTTACCTCAACCACAAAACCTGGATAATAACTCGTCCATTGTAGCCACACTTCATGATGACATGAATCTTGGACCAGATTTTCATCAGTTATGTCGACCTGTTGGTGGACTTGTCTGTAGTCAACATTCTGGTAAGAATACTTCATGGGTAGTTATATATAATCCCATGACGGGAGAATCTGTAGTTACACCCAAATTGACAATAGAAGGGATTCATTTGAAAGAGTGGCTTAGAGGCAAAGCAGACTATTGTTCTGGATATGATCTAATTTATAAACAGTTCAAGGTGTTGCGTATCACAAGATCGTGTGGCAGCCCTGAAAACAAAACACCAGTGTACGTTAAGTATCATGTTCTGACGTTAGGGGATGGGAATGGAGATCTGACATGGAGGAAGATCCAATGCTCTACACTTCATTATCCTCTAGATGAAAATGGGATGTGTGAGAATGGGATATGCATTAATGGTTTTTTGTTTTATCCAGTATTTGTTAATAACATAAAACATATGATAGTTTGCTTTAATGTTAGGTCTGAGAAATTCAGTTTCATCAGCGTTGATGATAACTTGGGATTGCCAATCCATAGATATTTGGTTCTGATTAACTACAATGGTAGATTAGGTGTTAATTTTTCTAATGGTACCCGTTTTGAGTTGTGGGTTTTGGAAGATGTCAAGAAACATAAGTGGTCCAACCGTGTTTACAAATTGCCTCACCCTTGGCTGAATGGTTGGTAATGGAGAAATTTTGTTATTCCAAATGTATTCAGACAATCCTTTCAGAATCTTTTACTACAATCTCGAGAAGAAGATTATGAGAAGAGTAACAATTGAGGTTCCAGAATTGGATAAGTTTAACCATGTAGAGGATTTGAAGCTTATGTAAGTGTTTCGTTCTTGTAGACAGAACTTAAATCACATGAACTTAAGAATGCTACCCTGAGATTGTCTGTTTTTGTAATAAATAAACTTGTTGCTTCAGATTCCTTAGTTTCCTCTTCTATCTCTGTGTCTTTGCCCCGTGTGTTCCCCCAACCCTCTTTACAAAAACAGAGGAGAATGAATTCAGAAAAAAAATCTTGTTTTTTGGTTAAAGACTCGCACGTGTGACAGTTCGTAAGCGAGAGATGTTTTATTGATAATCCCACAACAAGGAGTAGGAGCACAAAGGATAAGAAGTTGATGGGAATGTCATCATTCATATTCCCTTGCATAGGATTCACGATCATGGAACCTCAACCTTGGAATCATTGGGCCTGTTCGTTTCTCCATCTGGCAATTCCATCCAACTGGTCCATCTAACTACTCCATCCAGATGGACCATCCAACTGTTGTTCGTTTCGATAATTGTAGGTTCATCTGGCTGAACCATCTAGATGGACAAGTTGTTCGTTTGAACATTTGAGTATAAAGTCCATTTCCATCTATATAATACAAATTCCTAAAATACCCTTGTTTTTATCTAATCCTAATTTTATTATTATCTAAATCTATATTAGTTTTAATTATTGATCAAAAATATATTTGAAAGTAAAAAATTGTATAGATAATATTTTAAATTTTATAAATTCATTTTAAACACAAAAATTATATAAAATACAATAATTTTAAATATAAAATACGCTTCATACCATTTTTCCATGATTACCTTTCTCCCAGAATCATGGAGAATTCCTTTCTTTATATTTCCTTTCTCTTTCTCATCTAGTCTTAGTTGGAGAAAGAATCGGGTTTGCTCATCACTCCACGTAATAGTCTAAATTTCAGAGAACTCAATCTAAATTTCATAGAAACTCAATCTAAATTTCATAAAACAAAAGACTTAGTTTAGAGGGAC
>KE156255.1:80369-93418 GCA_000411075.1 Sisymbrium irio | reverse complement strand
GTGACGAGCGGCGGTCGGCGGCGATAGAACAAGAGGAGAACGGCGGAAAATCGATGAAGTAATGGAAGAGATTGTATTTTAGGGTTTATATAATTGGGCCTTATTTAAAGAATTGGGCCTTGTTTAAGCCCACTTGCCATACCTAACATTTGCCTTGATATGCGCAAATTGGCTCAGTACATGGAGATGGAATGTTTCAGTTACTGGAATATTTCCTAAACAGTTGAATTTTAGAAAATTTGATGCTTTTCTGTCAAATTACATGTGGAAACTAGAAATTTTGGGCTAAAGGTATTTATTCATTGGAATATAGATGCAGAAATTTTGTGTTATAGGTACCTCTTGAAAAAGAAAGATTGGACTATGTAAATTTAGAAAGTGAGGTCGGCCAGATCTCACTTTCCATACGTCAACAAAAAGGAAATTTCCAGTAATTTTGTAATTATTATTATAGTGGTAAACTGGTGGTAAACTGGTATTGTCACATGTTATACACCTTTTTCATTTCTTCCATGGAACTTCGATACTTAATTTGTTGGAGGTAAAACTCAGAGAATTAACCTAAAGTTTAACTGTAAAAAATGGGGCACAATTTTAAGAAGTCTTTTATTCTATACCTTTTTTTTAAAATCTTATGTTTTCCCAGTTCCACATCTCATTTGTTAATAAAAAAATTCGGTGGAAAAATAGTTTTTAAGTTTGTAACTGGCTTTTTGATAATTTTGTTTAAGATTTTTCTTAAATCCACTGTTTCTATAATCTTATTTTTATTGTATTCTTTTGTAACATGACATTATTTCTGACTAAGACCATGATTATCGCATGGCTTTTTACCCATCTTTAGTTATTAAAATATTAAACAAAAGGTTAAAAAGAAGAAAGAGAATAAAATGAGTATCTAAAACAAGAGAGACAAGAGATGTTTTTTGCGTTGTCTCTCCTTCTTTCTCCTATATGTCCATTTTCTATTGGTGATATATTATTTAACTAAAATAAATTTGAATTTTGCAAATAGTTTATAACAAAATATTATTTTAAAAACCTTTTTTCTCTTCCTAGCGATTAATCATGCTCTAAGTCTTCAACTTAAAGTTATAACATAAAATATCAACAAAATATCATGTTTTGTTTTAATATTTTTAGTCAAACAGAACCACAACAAAAGGTGCTACCAAAATCGGAATATTCCAAAAAGTTCTGTTCGTGTAATGACGAAAGATATCTAAAGAAAATTAGAAAACAGTAGTAATTTAAAGTAAAGAAACCAGAAAAAGCTGGAGACACGGATCTAACACACAGTTTGCGACTCCCCAATATTATTATTTATTATTTTATTTAACTTCACCAATGAACTCAATTCTTTCATTTTCCCATTCCATTTCCATTTCCATATCCATTTCCTCTGTTTCTCATATTTCCTCCCCTCTTCCATCGCTTCCTACTCTCTCTCTTCGCTGTTCCAACTCTATTCCTTCTCCAGGTAACTCTCCCTCTCTGTCCATTTCTCTTACAGTCTCATGCTATTGTTGTTGGAATCTTGAATTTTGTGGGTAGATTTCTTCTTAAGAGATGAAAAAGCTTCATGGGTTTTGCTTAGTATTGAAGTAACGTTTCATGTAACTTTAAATGATTATTTTGGTGGATGAATTGAAAATTAGATATGGAGGCTAAACCAAGTCAAGGTCTTTACCCACTGCATCGTTGCAAAACCATACATCTGGTTCGTGTTTGGTCCAAAAGTATTCCCTTTTCCTTATTTCTGATTCAGCTCTGTATTCTGATTTGAGCTCTCTTGTGTTTTTAGGTGAGACATGCTCAAGGGATTCACAACGTAGCAGGAGAGAAGAACCATGATGCTTACTTATCTGAGGATCTCTTTGATGCACATCTTACACCTCTCGGATGGCAACAGGTATCATATGAATGATCTGTTTGCTGTAACGTTTACACGTAAAGGTTTTGTCCTCTTTTCGAAAGGGAAGTAATGTGAATTCTGTTATTTATAGGTTGATAATCTACACAAGCATGTCAAGGCAAGTGGGATCTTTAACAGAATTGAGTTGGTTGTTGTGTCGCCTTTGCTCAGGTAATATACACGATTTTGCCACGGCCTTAATAGCATTGAGTTCTTACTTGAGACAAGTCATCTGCAGTGAACATAATTAGTGATATATGTTCCATTGTTTAGCTCCTTCGAGAGAGTATAGTTGTGAATTTTACCTCAGTACTTGTTTTGCTTTAGGACTTTACAAACTGCGGTTGGAACTTTTGGCGGGGAAGGTTACGTAGATGGCGTTGATGCACCTCAGCTTATGACAGCAGGTGCTGGAAACAGCGATCGTCCTGATATATCAAGCTTAAATCGTCCACCGTTCATTGCAGTTGAATCTTGCCGTGAACATTTGGTTTGTATACTTTTCACCTATATAGCTTAAATGCAGTTTCTTGAAAGTGAAAAAACATTTGAAATGTTGTTGTTTTGGTCTCAGGGTGTTCATCCTTGTGACAGAAGAAGCAATATCACCAAGTACCGTGAATTATTCCCTGCAATTGACTTTTCATTGGCAAGTACCTAATCATTTGTCTGTAGAAACTAGAATCGTCTTCTTCTTTGCTTTATTGTGGTGTTTTTTTTAATGTTTTCATATTCTTCTGTATACAGATTGAAACTGACGAAGATGTTTTGTGGAAGCCTGACATCAGAGAGGAGAACAAAGATATTGCGGCTAGAGGTGTGGAATTCATGAACTGGTGAATATCTGCAACTCTTATTTATCATCTCTCTATGTACTTAATAGTTTACTTTGACATAAGGGTAGATGATTATGATAGTCTTGATATCATCTTTTGTTTAAATATATCATCTGATTTCAGGTTATGTACAAGGAAAGAAAAGGAGATTGCGGTTGTTACTCATAGTGGGTTCTTGTATCATACATTAAACTCATTCGGAAACGATTGTGATCCAGCTGTGAAAAGCGAGATTTCTTCACAGTAAGCTTGCTCTTTCTTTCGTTTGTACAATTGAGTTCTTTATCTCTTTGATCATTTGGTATTGCTTTTTTTTGTGTGTTCTCAATATGCCAACTTCTAATTACTGCAGTTTCTCCAACTGTGAGCTCCGTTCAGTTGTTCTGGTGGATAAATGGTAAGTTTTTTCAACTAGAAAGCATTCATATATGATACAGTTTCACAGTATTGAAATCATATTCTTCTCTATGCTTGTCGAATTGCAGCATGACCAGTTCAGACCCGCCAGTGACCAACTATCCTGGGAAAATACCTTATGGGGAAGATCTTCCAAGTGATATTGCTGACAAGAAGTAGTTGGGGAGACAAAAGTGATGAGAATTATGTTTAATCTTTATGAATCTCAGAGTCGTTAATGCTTTTTGCAATAAGCTAACGAAGTTGTATTCCTTGACACTGAGAGGGTTATTCGTTCATGGATTTTAACTGCTGATGATTTGATATTTCTATGGCACCTTAAGTCTAGCGTATTTATCTGTGAAACTGGTGCAAAATACGAACTCCCTGGAACTTGGTAAGACGCTTGGTAAGCCATATATATGATTGTTGTTGAACAACAGGTTTATTGGCCATAAGAAGTCAGAACTTGAGTAAATGGGCGCCAATCTGAAAAGTCTAGATTGTTCGTTTGTATGGATCAAAATGATCATATGAGTGGCATTCGTTTTTTACTAAAAATGGTCTATTCATGAGTTCAAAATTTTGGTAAATTTTTAAACTTCAACTGGCTGGTGAACCAAAATAGAACTTATGGATGGAAGTGGTTCAAACAAATAACAAATATACTTTTATTATCTAAATTGAATATTTTAATATAAGGATTAAATAAAAATAAACTAATATAACATAAATCATATTTTATAACTATTTTGTAAACAATCAAAAATCACATTTCTATTCAAAATACAAAATTAAAATTTTATATTAAAATCACAAAACACAAGATTATGATTTTCTAAAAATCATAAAATTACATTTTTCTGTCAAAATCAGAAAATTATGATCTATCACTTAAAGTACAAAGTCACATTTTTCCTTGCTAAAATTGTAAAATTATGTTTTTTGCCAAAACTGCAAAGTTACGTTTTCGCTAAAATCGAAAATTAGTTTTTTTGCCAAGTTCGTAAAATTAGATTTTTCCACCAAAACTACAAAACAGATTTTTCCGCCAAAACTACAAACTCAGATTTTTCCATTAAAACAAAAAAAAATCAAGTTTTTCCGTCAAAACTATTTTTCCGTGAGACCGCAAAATTAAGTTTTCCCTCCAAAACTACAAAATAAAGTAAATTATCGTCAAAACTGTAAAATCAAGTTTTTTCACCAAAACCGTAAAATCAAAATTTATCGTTAAAACCGGAAAGTCAAGTTTTCATTCCAAAACTGCAAAATCTGCGGAAATCAATTTTCTACCAAACTGAAAAATCAAGTTTTTCGTCAAAACTGAAAAATCAAATTTTCCCATCAAAAAAGCAAAATCAAGTTTTCTCGAAAAACTAAAAATTTTGTTTTTCCGCCAAAACCGCAAAATCAAAATTTCTTGAAAAAACAACCAAATTACGAATTTTAGATTTTAATAATAAATTTGTCATTTGATATAAATTTTATGTGATTAGAATAAATTTTTAAAAATTTAAATATTATTTGATATATTTTTACTTTTGAATATATTTTAGATTAATAATTAAAATTAATATTGTTATGTATAATAATAAAATATTATTAAAATGAAAATATGAGTATTTTAGATATTTGTCTTATTTAGATGGAGATAAACTTTACAATCTAGTGATCAAACAAACAAATTAGCCATCCAAATAATTCAGTCGGATATATGGATATATTACAAAAATGAAACGAATAACATGTAAATAAATTGATTTGGATGGAGATATCAGATGGAAAAATCAATATAGCCTTTACAAAAAATATTTGGGTTGTCTCTTATTAATCGACATACACACTTCATCAATGTGCAATATCGATTGTATCATTCACTAATGAAAAAAGTTAGAGAGAGTTACGAGAAAAGGCACTTATGTCTTATTTTTTTTTCAATTTAAGGCACTTTTAGTCCAAGATGCACTTTCTCTTTATTAAAAACTCTTGACTTGAGAGTTATCATCAATTTTCTTAGAATTGTGTTTAGTTGAGTTATTTAGTTTTCAGATAAAAATATAAAGATAAAAACCCTAAACCTATCTCATTTCTTAAGACAACACCTCCAACGCCAGAAGCTTTTAGATGAAGTGGAGATGATGGCTGCGAAACGGTTGTTCTTTCTTTTTCTCTTTCAATGGTGTTTTAACCGAGGAAGTGTTGTAATTGGAGGTATGATTCCAATTTCTAGATTTTGATTTCTGAAGTGTTGAGTATTTTCGTTTTCTTGTTTTTTTCATTTTTATATTTTTGCACAGCCCAAATCTAGTGATCTATTGTGTTTCAGATTTGTTTTGGGTATCAAATCTTTGAGATTTTTATTTATTTTGAGGTTTGCTTAAGAAGTTAGTCTGGATCTAATGGAAAGTATGATTTGTTAATGTGATTGGATTTGTAGATTGGTGGGTTTCAGATCTATGATTTTGCAGATCTGTTTTTTAGATCTGGGCTAGGAGATGATATGAAGAAGATGATCTAAGTGTGGAAGTCAGTTAATATGAACCATATTTGATGTATGTACACTACCATATGAGTGTTACTGATACGAGGGATGTGAAAGTGATGTGAATAGACATGGGTACTAACAAAATTTTGTTGATATGTGCATGTACGAAGGCATGTGAGTGGATAATTGGATTATCATGATCAGTAAATGGTGGTCACACAAAAGGAGAAAGAGTAATGAAATTTGGATAGATGATTAGATGTACACAAACATAAAACTATATGGTTGGACGTACACACACTTATTGTGGATGGTGGGTGTGTTTGTGGATGTGATTATATATGTATATGTTTGTCCTAGCATATCCATGTAGACTAAGGGACATGGATAAGTAAAGACAGATATGTTAAATAGTATAGCACACACAAACAAGTATATGTGAATGTATATTGTGTAGTTTGGTCAATGTAGTGAAACAAATATGATAATAAAGTAATTTGAACATACAAATGTGAAAGTAATGGTATGTGTGACATTTTGTATTTGTATATATGAGTAGTGAACTTGTACACAAACGATGGACGTACACAAACCTGTGAGATGGTATATAAGCATTTCTAAAAGTGGACCTTAATAGAGAGAGTTACGAAAAAGACACTCTTGTCTTTTTTTTTGTTTCAGTTAAAGGCACTTTTGATTGAAGAGGCACTTTCTCCTTGTTAAAAACCGAAAAATCCTTCATTTCTTTTTGAGTAAAAATTGTGTTCAGTTAAGTTATTTAGTTTTTCTTTTTTCTAAAAATATTTGTGTGGATAAAAATATAAGATAAAGATAAAAACCCTAAAACTAACTCATTTTTTAAGAGAACGCCTCCAACACCAAAAGCTTTTAGATGAAATGGAGATGACGGCTGTGAAACGGTGGTTCTTTCTTTTTCTCCCTCAATGGTATTTTAACTGAGGAAGTGTTGTAATTGAAGATATGATTCCAAAAGCATGTTACATGCTATAATTTCAAGACTTTTATTTCTGAAATGTTGAGTCTTCCCGTTTTCTTGTTTTTCCATTTTTATATTTTTGCATAACGCAAATCTAGAGATCTATTGTGTTTTAGATATGTTTTGGTATCAAATCTTTGAGATTTTATTTTTGTTTTGAGGTTTGTTTAATATGTGAGACTGGATTTAATGGAAATAATGATTTGTTAATGTTGTTGGATTTGTGGATTGGTGGTTTTTAGATCTGTGATTTTGCAGATCTATGTTTTAAACCTGGATTGGGAGATGATATGAAGAAGATGATCTAAGTGTGGACCTCTAATATTTGATGTACTTACACTAACATATGAGTGTTACTTTTATTTATACGAGGAATGTGAAAATGATGTGGATGTCCACAAACATGTACATATGAGAGGATATGAACTGGTGGACAGACCTGCATATGAGTCGATGATTGGACTATCATGATCGGTAAATAATGGTCACAAAAAAAAAGAAAGAGTAATGGAAATTGGATAGATGATTGGACGTACACAAACATAAAACTATATGGGTGAACGTACATGCACTTATTGTGGATGGTGTGTTTGTGGATGTTATTATATATGTGTATGTTTGTCCTAGCATATCCATGTGGACTAAGAGACGTGGATAAGTAAAGATAGACGTTTATTGTGTAGTTTGGTAAATATAGTGAAACACTTAAGATTAATAAAGTAATTTGGACATACAAATGTGAAAGTAATGTTATGAATGTGAGGTCTTGTATTTGTATAGATAAGGAATGAAATTGTACACAAATGATGGACGTACACAAATCCGTGAGATGGTACATAAACATTTGCAAAAGTGGATGCCAAGATGTGATATAGTATGGATGTCCACGAACATAAATATATGGGATTAATGAATTAGTGAACATACATGTCTTATGGTGGTTGTACAAAAGAAGAAAATGTAATGGGAGAATGGATAGAAGATTAGACAAACACGAGCATAAAATGATATCATTGGTAGTGCATGACCCCTTCCCCCCCTCCATATGAAAACAAACATAGGTTCAGCAACATATAATCTTATGTCAAAAAGGGATATGTCCACAAACGTATGACCATATGTCAATCTCATATGAAACTGAATTTATTAAGTTTGTTGTATCTTATATGTAGATGACCATATATATGATCAATGCTCATCCATTAAAATATCCTGATATGACCATCTCCATTAAAATATGCTTTCCTGAAATACATATCGAACAGATTTTGGCTTCTCATAAGCCAAGGCGGTGTCATTGTAGAATTCATAAAGTTATCCAAAATCTAGGATGAGCTTTCATCATAAAAAAATAAAAAAGGACAGAAGAAGGTGATCCAATCGAAACGAAATTCTAATTCATAAGCATATTGAAACACAATCATAGATCTATATGAGAGAGACCACAAAATCGCAGGATCTCGATTTAAACCGAAGGTGAAATGGATCAGTGAAAGTGAAGAAAGATGATGACAAAAAAAAAGAAATAGAAATAAATGAGGAAGTTGATGATGATTTATCTTTTTCTTTAAAAAAAAAAGAGGAGGTTGATGATGATTCTTTGACAGAGAAATGATTCTATAAAAGATAATTTTTAATTCCTTTAACGAGATTCTTTTATTGATAGAAACTAAAAAGTTTTTTTAATATTTAGAAATTAAAGAATAAAATTAATAATTAGAAACAAAATGATAAGTTGATAAAGAAAACTAAAAGGGTAAAATTGGTATTTTTGTATAGGTCAAAAGGAGAATGGTGGTGGTTGAGATGAGATAAGTGCTCTACTTGCAAAGAGTGCCGTATTTTGTTAATAACAAGTTGAAAAGTGCATTATTTAGTAATTATCTCCCTTAATATCTGATATAATGTGGATGTCCACAGACGAACACGAACATAAAACGTATGGATGCAAACAAAATGGTCGTACACAAAACTGGAGATGATACATAAGCATTTGTACAATATCTGGTTTGTGTCCACCCTGTGCAACCAATTCTTTTTGTAAACCATCCGCGTACATAGACAGATTTTGCATATTTAAAAAGTATGTATGTATATTTGTAGCCGACATAAAAATGTGGATAGGAAAATGTGTACGTACACGACTATATCATCTTCTTATATGCTAGTGTACGTACACACATTTATTTCCATGTCTCTATACGTCCACACTTGCATCATCTTCTTCATATCATTTTCCTCTGGAAAAAAAAAATCTGCAACACAGATCTGCATTTTCTTCATTTTCAGATGGATCTGAAATACTAAAATCCAAATGAACCTGGAACATCAAAATCTAGATTTGCAACATAGATCTACAAAATTAAAATAACAATAAAAAGTCAGATTTTAAAACTAATTTAGAAAATGAAAAATAAACATCTTTCTCTTCCTCTTTGAAAAAACGACATCTAAAACTATAGTGGAAATAATTGTAATAAACAAGAAAATGAAGAATTTTGGTGTTCTAGTAAGAAGAATATAAAAAGAAACCAATTTATCGGATATTTAGTTAATTTTGAATTTATCTGCTTAGTAAATAATGGTAAAATCAATAGTTAGAAACGAATGAAAAAAACTGGAAATAAAAGGATAAAATTGGTCATTCCCATATTGATCAAAAGAAAAATGGTCGTGGTAAAAATGTACTAAGGGGGTGTTATTCAACATTGTAATTTAATGGAATTGAAAATGGTAATGTAATTTGCTTTTGGGTGTGTTTTTAATGGATTTTGACAGATTCCTTAAAATGCATATATATTTTATTGTATTTTATTATTATGATAATTTTGTTTTCAAAATCCACCCAGATTTATTTTTACAGAAAACTATATAAAGATTACTGGATTATGATGTCGTTTTTCTCTTCTATTTTAGAAACTTTGTAAAAATATAATATATCTTCTAACTAAAGTTAACCAACTGCTTTTATTTTCTTCTTTGGTCTAGTTAAAGAGAGGTGTGAAAGAGAGGGAGAGAGAAGATAGAGCAAGAGATATGGAGAGGCGTGAAAGATAGAGAAAAGGGCGTAAAAGAGAGAGAGAGGAGAGGGTGCGAGAGAGAGGGAGGTGGGAGAGAGAGATTACTCCAAATTACGGATAAAAAACTGAGTATTTGTTTTGTTCTTGTTTCTTTTCAAAGAATACATTAAAATCCATTGTAACTGTAATCCAACAAAATCAAACAGACATTGAATAATATGTGTTTTTAATGTATTTTAAAATAATATATCAAATACACAATTGAATAACATTAGATTTCACTTTAAATTTTAAATACATCAAATTCTATAAAACTACAGAATTCAATAACACTCCCTAAGTATCCTATTTGCAAAGAGTGCTTTATTTTGAAAGAGAAGAGGTAAAAAGTGCCTTCATTGGTAATATTTTTAAAAAGTTAACTGAAACACCCTTTACCGGGCAGAGAGAGGTGTGAAAGAGAGGGAGAGAGAAGATAGAGCAAGAGATATAAAGAGGCGTGAGAGATAGATAAAATGGTGTAACATAGAGAGAGGGGAGGGTGTGAGAGAGAGGAAAGTGGGAGAGAGAGAATACTCCAAATACACAATTGAATAACATTGGATTTCACTTTAAATTTAAAATACATCAAATTCTATTAAACTACAGAATTCAATAACACCCCCTAAGAGCATCCACATCTTTAGTAACCCTTACCGTTGCTTCTTTTCCTTCTTTTTTTTAATAAAAAAATAGTTAACCAATCGTAGGACGCCACGTGTGCATGGATCCCATGAGACCAAGCAAACTACGTCGCTTGTTTTGATCACAGAAGCGATTGTTTGCTTCTTTTTTTGGTGGAATCCATAATTATTTTCTCCCAAAAACCCCTGCAAACGACCGCATTAAAGATATCCTAAATGTCCTATATGCAAAGAGTGCTTTATTTTGAAATATAAGAGATAAAAAATAACTTCATTGGTAATATTTTCAAAAGTTAACCGAAAAACCCTTTACCGGGCGGAGTGGGCGCAGGAGAATGGGTGGATTCACGGGTCACAATTTTTCCCTCGCGATCCCTCTTGATTTCGGCTCCATTCCATCACTCGTCCTCGTCTTGCATTGAACAGTATTGCCATTTTCTCCTCCATTGAAGCCAATGCTAGAGCATTAACATTAAAACTGCTGCATCTCCAATCTATTCTGAGGTTCGTTCGGATTTGTTTTCCAATCTCTTAAATGCAGTCGATTTTTTCAGGATCTGAAGTTAGCGTTTTAAAATTTTGCCATGAAATATGATTTATTAGGTTCAATAACCATCTCATTAAGCTCAAACATTAATACTATTTAAATCACTCCTTAAAAACATCTTTATCTTATATTTTCTCTTTTAGCTATAAAGTTTGTAAATATTAAAAAATTAATAAAGCAAAAGAAAAAAAAAGAGAAATATATTAGTATTTAGAAACTCTGGAGGCACTTGACCTTTTATAATTGGTTTTAACTTTACACGTTAAAATTCATCTACAAACTTAATTTATATTAAAGATATTAATAATATATTTGTATGAAACTCAATAATGATACTTTAACCAGAGGAAGAGATTGAACCCATGACACTAAAAGCCAACTCTTGGCACTAACCACGAGGTCTAAGTGTTTGATACTCTAATCGTATACGAATAATTAAAAGTTGACAGCACTGACAAAAAGTCTTTGATGGTTGATACTTGATAACGTAGCTTCAATATAAGACCCAATCTGATCTGTCGGAACACAGAACAATACCATCTCCCACAGAACACAACACAACTCTTTCTATCCTCTTTCTATATTCCAATGGAATCAGCAACCATAACCAAGACGAACTCACCGAAGCACGATCAGACCGAGAAAGAGTCAACTGAGTTTGAGAAGAATCGGAAATGGTACCAAGACTTAATCGCCACGTTTCCTCACGAGAAAGGCTGGAGACCGAAAGCTCCCTTGATCGAATACGGTGGTTATTGGTTGATACAGCCTCTCCTTGAAGGTTGCCTTCACGCGCAAGAATTCTTCCAAGCGCGACCCATTGACTTCCTCATCTGTAGCTACCCAAAGACAGGAACCACTTGGCTCAAAGCTCTCACTTCCACCATCGCCAACCGATCTCGCTTCGACGATTCCTCAAACCCTCTCCTAAAACGTAACCCTCACGAGCTTGTTCCTTTCATTGAGATAGAGTTCTCTCTCTTCCCTAATATTGATGTTATAAAGGACAAAGGGAACACTTTGTTTTCTAGTCATCTCTCTCACGGGTTATTACCCGAGTCTATTTCGAAATCAGGTTGTAAGATGGTTTACATCTGGAGAGACCCAAAGGACACTTTCATCTCCATGTGGAGTTTCTTCCAAAAGCAAAGGGTAGAAAAAGGCCCTCTCAATAGTCTTGAGGAGTCTTTTGATATGTTCTGTCGAGGTCTTTCTGGCTATGGTCCTTACCTAGATCATGTATTGTCCTATTGGAAAGCTTACCAAGAAAATCCAGATCAGATCTTGTTCCTCAAGTATGAGACAATGAGAGCTGATCCTTTGCCGTATGTGAAGAAACTGGCTGAGTTTATGGGTTACGGATTCACAGCTGAGGAAGAGAAGGAAGGGGTTATTGAGAAAGTTGTGAATCTTTGCAGTTTCGAGACATTGAAGAATCTTGATCCCAACAAAGGGGAGAAAGACAGACAAGACCGACCTGATTTTTATGTGACTAGTGCGTATTTCAGGAAGGGAAATGTCGGAGATTGGGAGAATTATCTGACTCCAGAGATGGCAGCTCGAATGGATGGATTGATGGAAGAGAAATTCAAGGGCTCCGGTTTGCTTGAACATGGTAAGTAATCGGTTCTTGTTCAGAGAAGTGATGGATCTTTATGTGCTTACTTACGGCAGAAGTTTCCCTTTTATCATTTTGGTTCCATATATATTAAGTTAAGAATAAGTAATGTATCTAGGAAAAGGAACTTGCGTCCGTACTCCGTAGCCAATCATCTTTGGCTGATGTGTGCAACTTCTTGATCCTCTGAAGCTTTGGTTTCAAACTCGTTTCTATTCATATGTATTAAGTTAAGAATAAGCTTTGGTTCCTTATGTATTAAGTTAAGAATAAGCTTTTGTTTCATATGTAATAAGTTAATAAGTATTGTATTTAGGAACAAGAACTTGTGACCGTAGCCAATCATCTTTGGCTGAGGTGTGCAAATTCTTGACCCTCCGAAGCTTTTGTTTCGATCTTAGTTTTTATTCATCCAGAGATTGTAAAAACTAGCACGACTTAGTGAATTTTCTGTGTTATTCCTTGGCACAACGCCATTCAACATATATACAAGACACGAGATGCTCTAATCAAATCTCTTCTCAATCTCAGAGAATATTTCCATCAACC
>KE156255.1:53985-79679 GCA_000411075.1 Sisymbrium irio | reverse complement strand
TAATCAAATCTCTTCTCAATCTCAGAGAATATTTCCATCAACCCCAACTTACCAAAAACAAACTAACTTAGAATATATACAAATATACGATACTAACTTTAACACCCCCCCTCAAGTTGGAGCGTGTAAATTACAGGTTTCCAACTTGTACATGATGAACTCAAACTCTCGACGTCCAAGAGCTTTAGTGAAGACATCCGCAAGTTGCTCACTTGTTCTCACTTTCCTTGTAACTATGATCCCTTCTAAGATTGCATCACAAATACTATGACAGTCCACTTCGATGTGTTTGGTGCATTCATGGAACACTGGATTAGCAGCTATATACATTGCTGATTGATTATCACAATGTAGATTCATAGGAGTATCATGAACGACACCTAAATCAGCAAGGACCCGTCGTAACCACTTCAGTTCTCGCACCGTTTTAGACATACACCGATACTCAGCTTCGGAAGAAGAATGAGACACCACCTCTTGTTTCTTTGTCTTCCAAGAGACTGGTGACAGTCCAAGAGTTACAAACCAACCGCCCACTGATCTTCTCGTCAAAGGGCATCCTGCCCAATCTGAATCACACCATCCGTGTAGTTTTAGATCACAGTCTGATTTCAGAAAAATTCCCTGTCCAGGTGTTCCCTTCAAATATCTCACCACTCGTAAAGCTGCTTCCCAATGATCAGTTCTGGGTGTCTTCATAAACTGTGATAGAACATGGACAGGATATGTTAAATCGGGTCGTGTAGCTGCAAGATATATGAGCCGACCCACCAGCCTTCTATATCTCTCTGGATCACCCAACAAAGGTCCTTCAGCAAGAGCTAATTTGTGTTGCTGTTCAATAGGGAACATCGCTGGTTTTGCTCCCAACAGACCAGTTTCTCCTATTATATCAAGAGTGTATTTCCTTTGACACAAAAAAATTCCTTCTGGATTTCTTGCTACTT
Organism: Sisymbrium irio; assembly: GCA_000411075.1. Taxonomy (NCBI): domain Eukaryota; kingdom Viridiplantae; phylum Streptophyta; class Magnoliopsida; order Brassicales; family Brassicaceae; genus Sisymbrium; species Sisymbrium irio. The sequence continues at coordinate 78,732 of KE156255.1, read as the reverse complement.
CTATACCAAGGAAATATTTCAGATTTCCCAGATCTTTCATATGAAAACATTGACTCAAATATGCCTTGAACTCTGCAATTGCACGTGAATCATTTCCTCCAATTATCAAGTCATCAACATACACCAGTACGTACATCTCCGATCCTCCTCTCGTGAGAGAGAAAAGTGAGTAATCTGAGTATGACTGAACAAATCCATACCTCTTAAGTGCGTCTCTCAGCTTTGCAAACCAGCATCTCGGCGCCTGTTTAAGGCCATACAGAGACTTCCGCAAGCGGCACACCAAAGTTGGATCATCGTTTCTAAATCCAGGAGGAGGTTGCATGTAAACCTCTTCTTCTAAGTCCCCATGCAAAAACGCGTTGTGTACGTCCATTTGGTGTAATTCCCACTTCTTTGCGGCTGCCACACTCAAGAAGACTCGCACTGTCGTCATTTTAATAACCGGGGCAAACGTCTCTTTATAGTCAACGCCCTCTTTCTGCCTATTTCCTAACACCACAAGACGTGCTTTGTATCTCTCAATTGATCCGTCTGCTCGATATTTGATTTTATAGACCCATTTACATCCAATTGCCTTCTTACCAGGTGGTAGCTTGACCAAGTCCCATGTTTCATTATCCTCCAAGGCATTGATTTCAATCTTCATCGCACCTCTCCATACCTCATAAACCACTGCATCTCGGAATAGAGTCAGCTCTGTTTCTGCTGTTATGGCAGCTAAGAAAGCTCGATGACTTGATGAGAACTTGCTACTATCGAGATAATGCGACAAAGGATAATCAATGTCTTCTTCAAATTCCACCATGACCTCCAATGGATCGTTTGGATCACAAACAGTTTTCATAACGTAATCTTTCAATCTTGTGGAAACTTGTTTTTCTCGAAATCCTCTTCCAAGATTCTCCACGATCGGAGATGACTGAATATCTTCGTGATCGTCTGCTGGAGGTGAGTCACTCACTGTGTTTTCCATAGTTTCATCTGCAGGAGTTAACTCTGCTACTTCATTACTTGTTTCTGACACAGAATTTGTCTCACCTCCCTGTTCCACAGTTTCAGTCTGGACTGCTTGATTCTCACAAATTCTCAGACTTGCTGTCTCAATTTCCTCTTCAAATTCTCCCATGTCTTTCCAATCTGTATTCTGATTTTCGCAAGTTACAGAACTGAAAGGAAAAGTGTTCTCAACAAACACTACATCACGTGACACAAAAATCTCTTCTGTCTCGAGATCAAAGAGACTCCATCCCTTTTTTCCAAACGGATATCCAATGAAAGCGCACTTCCGACTCCTTGATTCAAGTTTGTCTCTATCTCTTCTCTACTTATGCGCAAAAGCCAAACAGCCAAATACTTTCAATTCACCATATTCAGGTGCTTTTCCGTGAATCAACTCATAAGGAGTTTTCCCTTTCAGCATCTTAGATGGAGTTCTGTTAATCAAATGAGCCGCCGTTAATACACTTTCTCCCCAAAATTTTGTTGGAAGCGACGACTGAAACAAAATTGCTCGTGCCACATTCAGAATATGGCGATGCTTTCTCTCCACTCTCCCATTCTGTTGAGGCGTCCCGACACAAGATGTTTGATGTATGATCCCAAGCTCACGGAATTCCTGACCCAGACAAGTGAATTCTTTTCTATTATCACTACGAACCACTTTAATCTGTTTGTCAAACTGTCGCTGTATCATTGCCATAAATTCTCTCAATGTCTGTCCCACTTGTCCCTTGTTACGCAATAGAAAAACCCAAACCCCTCTTGAGTAATCATCAACTATTGTGAGGAAGTAGTAAGAGTTACACAAACTTGCGATCCTATACAGACCCCACAAATCAACGTGTATCATATCAAAAACTCCATCACTTTTATTATCGCTTGAATGAAACATGTCTCGACATTGTTTTGCTCTCAAGCAAGTACTACAAGTAGAAAAATCCTTAACTCTACTGGAAACAATAGGAAGTAAATCAAAAACACCATTGGACGGATGTCCTAGCCATTGATGCCACACGTCTTCAGCCTCGTCCTTATTCAACCGGAAAGCCTTAAATTTTGTTAGGTGACGAAAGAAATAGAGCCCGTCTCTAAGCTCCCCCAATCCACTCAGGTTCCTCGTTATACGGTCTTGAAGTATACATCCTCTATTAGTGACTTGCATAACAACATCTAATTCCTCAATAAGCTGAGACACCGAGATCAGATTGCATTTCAAATCAGGTACAAACAACACATTTTTCAGCCTAAATTCCTCATCAAACACAACTGTTCCTTTTTCTCTACACAAGCTTTGTGTTCCATTCGGCAAACCCACAGTGCAAGTCAATACATACTTCAGATCAACTAGCAAGTTTCTATCTCCTGTCATATGATTAGTAGCCCCACTATCCAACACCCAATCAGAGAGAAAAGACTTACCGCTGAGACGTGGAGCAGAGATTTTATTCTCTTCAAGCAGTTTGATCAAAGCGTTCCACTGCTCATTGCTCAAGCCAGTGTACCCATGCTTCTCAGCTTCACTGCTCGTATCACCTGGAGCTGCAACCGTTGCGATGTTAGCTCGGAATTGCACCCCACATCCTACACCACGACCTCCTCCTCGTCCACCTTGACGGCCTTTCTCACCATACAAGTTGGATATCCAATCACCTGGAAACACGTTTCTGATGTGTGACCATTCTTCTTGCACACTGTGCACACAAGCTTCCCTTTGTCTTCATTTCTGAAAGATCCATGATTTTTCGTCTGAGTCAGAAATGCCACTTGCGAGTTCTGACTAGCTCTCCCTCTCATGACTGTGTCGATTCTCTCAACCGACTTCACTTTAGAGTACACTTGATTCATGTTGGGGAGTGGGTCTGTGCTAATTATGGATGCTCTCACTGCTCCATAGATCGTATCGTCAAGTCCGAGTAGGAAGTGATGAATACGATCCTCTTCTTTCTTTCTTTCGTATTCTGCACTCAGATTGCAGGTGCACCCTCCACATTGTCATGACGGTGCTTGTTCATAGTTCGTGAGATCCTCCCACAACATATGGAGTTTCCCAAAGTAATCGATAACACTCAGATTACCCTGCCTCAGTTGCGCCAGTTCCGCTTTGATCTCCTGAATTCTTGGTCCATTCCCTTCCGAGAACCTATCCTTGATTTCTTTCCACAGCTCATGTGGGTTTTCCTTGTTGGCTAAGGTTCTTCTGATCTTTGGATCCACCGTGTTGAGGATCCAAAGTGACACCATGGAGTTTGCTGACATCCAATCTTCATACTCTGGTGCTTTTTCTTCTGGTTTCACCACGGATCCATCCACAAATCCGTACTTCTTCTTGACTCGCAGCGCCGTTCTTATCGCTTGAGCCCACTCGTCGAAGTTGTCTCCGTTAAACTGCACCTGTGCGATCACCGCTCCAGGATTTTCATTTGCCGCCAGCTGATAGGCTGAGGTCACCAACTTTGTTTGTTCGATCATCATTCCTTTGCCTTCTTCACCACTCATCGTGCTTGTTTAATTTGATCAAAAATAACCTGGCTCTGCTACCATGTAAAAACTAGCACGACTTAGTGAATTTTCTGTGTTATTCCTTGGCACAACGCCATTCAACATATATACAAGACACGAGATGGCTTAATCAAATCTCTTCTCAATCTCAGAGAATATTTCCATCAACCCCAACTTACCAAAAACAAACTAACTTAGAATATATACAAATATACGATACTAACTTTAACAGAGATGAAGTTAGCTATGTGATTATAATTGTTTTTAAGACATACACAGAGCATCCTCTGTTTCTCACCAAATAACTAAAGAACCTGAAGAAATCAAAGAAAACCCGTTAACCGATCATGTTGAAGCAATCCAGTATCTTTGTATTCGTCCATCCACTAAACCACTACATATGCAAGTTTTTACAATTCCAACGATACGTATAAGTCGTCTCACCGTTCCATCTCTCTCTTTAACTTAGATCAATGGCTGTAAACTTTACAATCTCCTGCGTCCCTTTATAAAACAGAATATTAAGTTTTTTAAAAAAAAAATCGAAAAGTAGGTTGATTACAAATTTTTCCAACCAAACTTAAAAAAAATTACAATCCAACCACGTAAAATTGGATCCAGGTGAATAATATCCGATAAACTTGGATTCTGGATCCAGCCTGGATACGATCCAACAAATTAAAAGAAAGGAAAAAAATTGGGGGAAATTATCCAAAAATCCAATATTTTTGGATCCAATCAATCTCCAAAAACTTGAATTGGATCTTAGATAGAATTGAATCTCCAATTCACATTTTCGTGTGTTCATACACTTAAACTCGAATCTTAGATTATAAATCAAATTAGGGTATACATAATATGAAACCAAGTAAAAATGGGTAAGAATGGTTGAAGAAAATATACTGGCGGCTCAAATTAGGATTTTTCGGAACCAAAGGAAAAAAACGATCGCATTTTTGTAATTTAGACATGCAGAATTTGGTAACACATGGTATAACTCGATATAACTTGATAAACTTGGTAACATTATGTAAAATTAGGTAAGGCTATCTGTAGATTTTATTGTAGTTGTACCAAATATTTCCAAGTATTACTAAATGCAAAACCCATAAAATCAAAAATATTAAACCTTAGAAATTCAAATGCAAAAACAAAAAATTATCTCAAAATCCATAACCAACATGAAATAAACAACAATCCCAAAATTAATAAGCTTTTAAACCTTATATGCTTTTAAACCTATATACGTTTAATTCAACTTATTTTTTGTTTTTTTCTTTCTATAAATTGCATCTCTCTCAAAAACATTATCTGCTCTCCTCTCTTTGTCTTTTCTTCTGCAACATGTTTGATTATTTTCATCTTCTTCACAATTTTTCTTTTCTTTTATTCTTTTAAAATTATTCACTGTTTGGTTATTTCTTTTCCGGGTAAAGATATCATTGGAGTTTACACCAATTTGTCATCTTAATTCTTCACAAACTGGATAAAAAATCAGGGTTCTTTTAACATGGATTTGGGATTACTATCCTAAAGATAAACCTAAAGTTATTTTCGTGGATGAAAGATACATATACTTATCTCTTAAATTACGATTTATAAATATTTGGTTCAATATATTAAATTAATATGTTGAAAATATTTTTTATTTATTTATAGGGAGATAGGATTCATGCTTCTTTGAAGAAAAAAAAAACTGCTAAAGAAATTCTAAAGAAGGAAACATTCTAGATATCATGAATTTTGAAATTTTGGCAAGTGATGGAGATTACAGTTTCGATATATCTTTGCTTTGGAATGACCATTAACAAAAGCCCAGATCAGAGTTTATCTCATTTTGGGATTTATCTCCCAAGATAGGTTTTAATTTTATAAAGAAGATAGTTTTATTGTTTTAGTTTTCAATACCCGTGCATAACACGGGACCAAATTCAAGTTTATATAGTTTTACAAGATCATTATGATAATGAGAAATATAAACAGTTAAGAGGAAGTTATGAAGATAGTGGAAAATGAAAAAAAGAATTCTGAATGTTTATTTTTAAATAATATAAAAAGTATTAAGTTTTAAATAACAGATACTATTTATAGAACTATAATTTGACTTATGTTTTATAGTATGAAATATTTGCCGTGTTGGACACCACATATTACTATCTTAAGAAACTGCAACTTTTTTTTTTAGGTAAAAAAATGGGGAGATAATTTCCAAACTATATTATTAAAGGAGAAAACATTTTTGAAACAAACATTTACTTCATGTGTGATTTACAAGAAATACCATTGAAAATTTTAATTTTATTAAGGATATTTTAGACTAAACATTTTTGTAGACTATAATAGGTTTTAATACACTTGATCACAATAAAATTATATAAATATTAATTACCATAGATAAAAATATATTACTTAGATATATTCATATATATCCAAACAATTTAAAATAATAGTTCTCACTTCTCTAATTAATTAAAAAATTATTCATAATAAGACAATATAGATTAGTTATTAAATAAGTGATAAATATAATTAAATAATATAATAAATCAATTATTTTTATAAACCATAGAATCAAAATTCTTGATAAATATACAAAGAAAATAACATAAAAATATATTTGATAAATATATACCGAAAGTAACATATTTTTTTAATTAGATATCTATATTATTTACATATGGAACATGTTATGTTTTTATAAGTACAGGTTTTCATAGTTTCTATATTAAAATATGTAAAATAATTAGACAATAATAAAACATGTTAAAAATACTAATTAACTCATTTTAATTATAAATTCATTAAAAATAAGTAAGAAATGATAAGTTTGATATGCAGATTATCATATTTTAAATTTCCTAATTATATATATAATATAAATTTAATTATAAAATATGAAAAAAATAAATTTAAAAAACTGATAAACTATATTGTATAGTTTCATCATATACTTAAAAATAAAATTATCGGTACATCTCAAATTATAACCTCTAAAAATATATACTTTTAATAAGTATAAAAGCAAAAATAAATTAAAAATATCATTCTTTTCATAACATATCAATACTATCAAATATATAATATATATACATTATTTAAAAAAGAATTATATATTACAAAAAATATTATACTAAAGACGGAATAAAATCTATTATATTATTAGTGGATATAAATATAAAATTAATAGTTTTTGATTATTATATTTACAAAATAAGATATTAATAAATAAAATTTAAAAATAACATGTGTATCAATACACGGATCTGAATTTAATATTTATTAAATTAAATACTGAAACAGCTACAGATGCATTTGTCTAGGTCCAGATAGACCATCGACATCATCTTCCCATAACGACTCGACCTGTAAGGAAATGAAATCAAATGAATGAAACTCTAGTGGCAATATAAGAACATGATTTGCTAAACCATATGCAAGATAATTGGCTTCTTGACACACATGGCTAGTTTGGATAATTCAGTGTTGTGATAGAAAGTTATAGCACAAACGTGACAAGATATGATTCTATCATTTTAGAGACAAAATTATCTTACCATTTTAAGAATCTAAAAGAATCGATTTTAATATTTTCTCCGGAAGTCAATAATATACTTAAGAAGACGCCGAACTGTTCGTGGTAGACTGGTGTGGTGGGTTATGTAACCCCAACGAGTCAACGACTAAGCTGATTTCTGTTCACATTTTTATTCCTTTGTAACATTCTAATGTGTTCATTTTCTCAAATAAATAAAAAAATTCTAGCAACAACTATTATTTGGTTAACATTTGATTCCTTTGTAACAATCGGTTGATTTAATTGAAGAACACTATTAACCAAAAAAACAACTAAGACATTAGTACTTTAAGAAAATGAGTTTGAGCCAATCACAATCGGTTTTTCAATTTTTAAGAATTCTTTATTTTGTCGACAAAATAAAAACGTGAAGAAAAAGCAACCTTTACTTATGGCTCAAGGAAAGTTTATCTAACCACGTTTGCTATTTATCTAAGTCATGATTCTTAGGGTTAGCTAAAGCATGTGTTTTGTTTTATATATTTCTCTTTTGTCTTTTTCCTCTCCTACCGCAAAGGTTATTGTCATAACAGATTTTTCTGTATTTAAAAATATATCTATATAGATAGATGTATGTCTAGCTTTATTCCCTTAAATAAATACACACCTCTTCCTCTTCTTCTTCGTTGTTGATGGAAACGGCTGTTTCCGATTCTAAAGATGGACTATCCGAGGAATAATGTAGGGGCGTAGGCTGACCATCGAGAGTCTGACCACCGAGACAACATAAATGCTGACCACCGAGACCACATAATGACTGACCACATAGGACTGACCACATGGTTAGGAGCTGAAAGATGGATAAAAATGAAGGTTGAAACACAAGATTGACCACATGGTAACGTGGATTTGGTTCAATGTGAAGGTTAATATTAACATGGATAAGACGAAAACAGATGTTGATAGTAGATATAAAATTCGGTGCTGACCGAATAGGCGTGGTCATTAAAAGGCATCCGACCGGATGGGATTATATGGTCAGTTCATGTATTTGAGAAAACCATGGGATGGTAAACCCTGATCAGTGCCCATATCTTAGGTTCATGTGTTGTATGAAATTGGAGGTTAAAATGAACATAGATAGGAAGGAAAGAGGTGTTGAAATCGGATTGACTACGTAGGACTGACCACAAGGCAAGCACCTGATGGGCAACTATTGAAGAAATTGAGTTTTGGTACTTACAAGGATTAACGACATGGTAACGTGGATCTGGTTATATGAGACATAAGAGCTGATGATATCAGTATTTAAATCCGGTGCTGTCCAAATAACTATGTCCATGAAACGTTGGTCGGGCGGATTGGAAGATATGGTCACGTTACATATTTGAGTAAACAATGGGTAGGAAAACCATGGTTAGTTATATACAGAGATTAATATGTACATGTATAAGATGGTAAGAGTATTAAATTCCATTTTTAAAACTGACTAACACAGTTTTTGAAATGTGCAAGTGGGCAAGTAGGGAAGCATAATACCATGTATAATCTGAGGATGGAAGAAGTGACCATTAAATTCTGACCATCAAACATTGACTAAATAGAAAAAGCAAAAGCAGTAAACCAATGAAAACTAGCATAGCTTCCGTGGCGAAAGCCTAACAGATCTGATAAAGTATTTTCGTAAGAACATCGAAAAAACGTAATAGATCTATTGTAAATAAAAGGTGTAAAAGTCTTATATAACCGAAGGGCGGGTCCGGGTGAAAAAGAAATTGCCACGGTGAGACTAAAAAAAACGTAGACATGTGTTCATATGGGGTATTTGCAGATACTCCGGTTATATCCTTCTCCCTTACAGCGACCATACCGATTAGCTCCGACTTTTTGTTTCTTTGCTGCTTATAACGGGAATAATAAGTAAAGTGAAGGTAATCGGGGATGAATGTAAGTTGATGGTAACTGTCCACGAGATGAGATGAGGATTTGATTTAGGGAGATGAAAATAGAATTGTTAGGGTTTCGATTGTGCACAGAGAAAAGGAAAATGAGAGGAGAGAGATGACGAAGACAAAGAAGAGTGGTAGAGGTTGTAAATAGAGTAACTAGAAAGAATGATAATTAGTTAATGACCAAAGCAGCTAAAATTACAATGAAGGGCAATTTAGGAATGCAAAGCCCTCCGATTAGACACAAAGTAGACAAAAAGTACACTAACAACTCAAAGTATGTTGGAGTGTGATTGTTTATCTGAGAAGTGTGTCTGAAAGTAAATAACTCTTTTGTTTATGTGTCACTTATATTTTTCGTGTATGTTTGGTTGTATATTGATTTCACAAAAGCTTCTCAAAGAAGAAGCCTGAGACGCAGAAGATCGTTGATTGGAACATTGATTTTATTCACTTATACTTTGTTGGAGATTGTAATCAGTCAAGCTCAAAGCCAAAATATTTCTCATACTTCAAGATCCATGTCACATGGAACGTTGCAGTTACATTATCAAGACCGTCATGTAAGTATAATTTAAATTAAAAGGAATTAAATAGCTCCATATCAAATAAAATGCTAAAGTATTATATTAAGATTTTTTAAAAATGATTAATTAAAAACTTAATTAAGAGTTTGAATGTACTGCTTAAGTTATAGTGGACAATGGCATTACTGGAGTTACATTTTGTTGGCATTTTCTAACTTCCTTGATGTGGAAGTAATCTTGATCAGTAAACACAAGTAACAGGTGATAATGGACAATGGCATTGTGCAACTAACTCTGTCTAATCCCGAGGGATCCATCACTGGAGTTCGGTACCATGGCATTGAAAATGTGCTCGCAGTCACTGATAGAGAAGACAATCACGGGTAATTCAGTATATATTCACCTTAATATATTTCCAGATATCATCCTTCATTCTGTTTTCCTCGATGCCTGCAGTTACTGGGATTTGGTATGGAACTTTCCAGGAAAGAAAATTAAAAAGTCATAGGGCACACTGGATCGGTTAAGATTTTGAAACTTATCCTATGTTACATTCAAATATCTTGTTCATTATATGAATCTCAACCTCTAATAAGTGAAAATGTGATGGTCTTATTTTGGTTCATTTCATAGAATCGACGCAACAAAAATGGAAGTGATCACCAAGAACGATGACAAGTTAGAGCTATCATTTTCTAGGCCATGGAACAAGTTGTTAGAAAATTCTCTACCTATTAATATAGACAAGAGGTTTGTTTTGTTGTAGCTTTAAGCTTCGGAAATAAGAAGCTCCGTTGTGTTTCTTGGTCTGAACATGATAAAATGTTTTTATTTATTTCAGATTTGTAATGCTGCGGAATTCTTCGGGTTTCTACACTAATTACGCAATATTTGAGCGGTTAAAAGGATGGCCAGCTATTGAACTGGACAACATCCGAGTAGCTTTCAGGCTGGACAACCCAGCCCAGGCCTGCTGCTTTGGATATCGGATCCCAAGCTGCATCCGTGTAACAAGAAAAGCCTCCCATTGTTTGACTTTGGCGATGAGACACAGACACTCTGATGGGATGTGGGATCTCGAGCTGTGCTGCTTCCCATTCTCTAGCCGAGGTAATCGCTCTCGTTATGATATCCTCTACTTTGCTTGGTGAGTTCTCAAAATACAATCTATTTCTAGCTGTCCAAATCGCCCACAAGACCCATGGGAAAAGAGGTGTAGATGTGATTCCAGTAGGTGGCAGGGCTACCCACTTAGCTGAATCTTTTATTAAAGATTTTATATCTGGGGCTGAGGCTGCACAAAAGTCAGGGCCTACTGGAACTCTCCTCCAGATATGTTGAGCGATGTCCCAGCGGAAGAATAAGTGATCTATCGTCTCTAGCTCACCGCACGATAGGCATCCTGCCAGTTCTAGGAGACCTCGACAGAGAAGGTTCTCCCCGGTTGGTATTGCATTTTGGGCCAATTGCCAAAGAAACAGCCGGATTTTTGGAGAAAAAGGGCCGTTCCAGATTAATTTGATCCATGGGAACTCTGGTAAAGGATCGGACAGAGGAGGCTCGTGATGAGAAGTTAGGACAGAGTAGCCAGACTTTGATGAGTACTTTCCGGAAGTATGAGGTAGCCACGCCAAGGTGTCCTGTCCTCCATATCAGCTTGCCCTGAGACATAAAATGGTATTTGCATAGCTAGGGAGAAGCTCAAAGACTTTGTGTCGCAGCCAGTTACCATTTTCATCAAGTAGAGCAGCAACGGTGAGATCTTTGTCGAGAAAAGGAGGAGGTCCCATGGGCTGCAATGGTTCCTCAAGCGACAACCAGGGATCGTTCCAGATGGAAATACTTGCCCCCGAACCAATAAGTTTTCCAAGCTGGGGTTTCAACACATCTCTTCCAATTAAAATACCATTCCATCCATGTGATGCTCTAGACGATGTTCCAACCTCCAGAAGAGGTTTATCTTGACAGTATTTCCCGAGCAGCACTCGAGCAACTAGACTTGATGGAAATTGCAGGATTCTCCAGCAGAGCTTAGCCAAGAGTGCATCATTGAAGGTCTGTATTTCTTTTATACCCAAACCTCCTGCATATTTTGGTTTTGCAATCCTATTCCAAGAAATCCAACAGATTTTTCTCTGGTTTTGATCCGAATCCAACCAAAATCTGGTGATGGCGGATTGAATCCTTTTACAGAGGCTCGTGGGGAGCTTAAAGTTTGACATGGAGTACACAGGGATGGCTGAGAGTACAGACTTTATCATTATCAACTTCCCTGCCTTGGAGAGCTTTTTAGAAGACCAACTTGCTGCTTTGACTCTGATACGGTCTACGATTTGCGTGAATAAATCTTTCTTCCGCCGGCCAAAATGTTCAGGTAGACCTAGGTACTTCTCTTGCCCCCCTTCTTGTGAGATGCCGAGACAATCTTTCACCCTTGCTTTCACTACTTCAGGGGTCTTGCGAGAGAAAGTAATGGATGACTTCTGCGCATTACTGGTTTGCCCCGACGCTTCTTCATATCTTTCCAAAATATGCTTCAATTTCTCACAGCAGCTGATTTTTGTTTTGCAGAAAAACATTGTATCGTCCGCGAAAAGCAGGTGATTCACTTGTGGACTCTTCCGAGATACTCGAATACCAGGTAGGGATCCTTCCTCTTGTGCTTTGCGACATAAACCAGACAGAACTTCACCACAGAAGATAAAGATGTAGGGGGACAAGGGATCACCCTGTCTTATACCTCTTTGTGGGATTAGGTTACCTTGAGTGCTTCCGTTAAGACGGTAGGAATAGGTAACCGTTGAGATGCACTGGATGATCAGACTTGTAAATCTTGTGTGGCAACCCAATTGGTTTAGAACTGTTTCAATGAAACCCCACTCCAGCCTATCATAGGCTTTACTCATATCAGTCTTAACAACCATAGAGCAATGCTTTGTAGCTTCTGAGACTTTTACATAGTGTAGATTCTCATGAGAGATCAAGACATTGTCTGAGATAGATCTTTCACCAACAAACGCAGACTGATTCTCTGAGATAATACCCGGTAGAAGTGGTTTGAGTCTTTTTGCTATGAGCTTTGAGATGATCTTGTAATAGACATTACACAATGCTATGGGTCTGTATTCCCTAATTGACTTTGGTGCTTTCACTTTAGGAATGAGTCTTACATACGTGTGGTTAATAGAGCACGGGAGTCTTCCATCTCTGAAGATTGCTGCAATCTCGTCCGTTATAGTACCTCCTACAGTCGACCAATGAGTTTGGAAGAAGGAAGCTGAGAAACCATCCGGACCCGGTGCTTTATCTGGGTATATAGAGAAGAGAGCTGCTCTTACTTCTTCTCTCACCGGAATGGCTATCAAGGTATCATTCTCAGAATTCGTAACTTTACTCTGGAGGGCTTGGCTCACCACCTCATAGCTGTTGGTGGAGGAGGATATAAACAGACTTTGGTAGTAGTCATTTATAACCTTAGATATCTCCTCTTCCTCATATACTGGTACCCCTTGATCATTCTCAATTACTGAGAATTTATTAATCGCATTTCTCCCTTTTGTAATAGCGTGGAAATAACTGGAGTTGCGGTCCCCTAAAGTTAGCCACAGAATTTGGCTTCGTTGACGCCAGAAGGCTTCTTCCTGTTCATAGGCCTTCTTGAGGGTAGTATTAATACTTTGGATAGTCTCCGTAAACGAGGAGGAGTCAGCCATGGCTATCTCAAGTTCATTTTTTGCTTCGTTTATGATTTTCAGGCTGTTTTGATGTGAAGTGAGGCTCCATTTAAAGATCGCAGCTCTACACCTAGCAATTCTCTGCTCCACTGTTCTGATAGGATCCTCGTTCCAGGTTTGTGTAACCAGTTCTGTAACTTCCAGATTACTATCCAATTGGCGATCATAACGAAACATGCATTTTTTCTTCTTTTTTGATGCATCTAAGCATGTTAACAAGGGGCGATGATCGGATCCATCGAAGTGGAGATAAGTGCAATGGCTCGCTGGAAAGGTTTCTGCCCACTCACTGTTTGCCACAGATCTATCAAGGCGGCAGTGAAAAATTTGGTCCTGGCGCACTGCTCTCCACGACAAGAAATTGCCGGAGTGTCGTACATCAAACAGATCGTTTGCCGCTAGGAAAGTTCGAAAGTCACCGTAGGTTCCTTCTGCTCTAGTGCGACCACCCGTCTTCTCTGAAGGATCCGCAATGTCACTAAAATCGCCTGTGAGCAGCCATGGGGACTCACGGAACTGAGTAAGAGAGGTGAGCTCTTGCCAAACTCCTCTCCGTTTGGTTTGATCCGGTTCTCCGTAGATAAAAGACGTGGAGAATTTCAAATTTTTAAAAGTAATACGTGTGTTGATGAAATTCTTGCAGCTCGCTTCAATTGTAACTTTGACATCATCTCTCCAAAGCAAGATCAGACCTCCACCACCTGGAGAATTAGGAGATACGATGTGATGATGATCCATGCAGAGAAAGCTCAGTTTCTCCAATACAACTGTGTCAGGATTTTTCGTTTCCATGAGGAAAATTAGGTCCGGTCTCAGCGTTTTGTGGAGTTCCCGGAGTCTATGGATTGTTGTGGGATTCCCCAGTCCACAACAATTCCACGCTACAAAGTTTAAGGAAGAGCGGTTGGCGGAACGTGAAAATCCGCCTTTTTTTTTTACAATGGGTGGGATGACTTGCACATTCGGTGGGTGAAGATCCCGCTGTGCTGAACTCGTGGATGCCCCATCATAGGAGTTGGAGGTCGGGGTTCTCACACTGTGTTGTGTTCTTCTGTTTGGTGAAGTTCGTTTTGTGACCGTTCTTGACAAGGGAGATAACTGAATTACTCTTTTCTTCCTCTTTCTTTGAGTAGAGACGGTAGTTTTTTGCCTTTGTCTCGGTGTTGGTATGTTATCACCGAGTGGGGGTCTGCCTCTCCTCTTTTTTGCAGGCTCCAAGGTTATTGGTGCTTCCACTGTGTGAGTTGTAAGTGGTAAGGGCTCGTGAGGAGTCTCAGCTGAGAGTAGGGCGTCAATATCATTCCTTTCCATACTTTCCTCTCCCTTGTGTTGACTTGGTTGGTTAGAAGCAATGAGCTTGGCTGTGGCTTGCATTAGCCCACTTGCTTCACTTTCCAGAACTCTTAGACGCCTAGCTGCGCTCTCCACCGGGTCCTTACAGTTAATGTATTGTCGAGTGACCTCGTGCAGATCCTCCATTATTGTTTCGGTGAGGGTTGTCAGAATGTTAGTATTATTTTCAGCCTCGTTACTTGCCAGGACCCTTCCAGGACAGGTATGAATCGGGTCTAGAAGATCTAACTGAGGAGAGATTTCTTGTTGGATGATTGCTTTCCCTTTAGCTTTCTCTCTCCATTCAAGTCTTTTAGCTGTTTGATTTGGGGAATTGTGTGACTTGTGTCGGCTCATTCCGTTTCGTAGGTCATGTGTAACACCTCCTTCCTCTCTTGCGGGCCTTCTGTACGGATGAGAATCAGTCAGAGAGGCCTGACTAGTATCCTTCGTCGGGGTGGTACCTCGAGACCAAGATCCCCTGATGCTCTGCTCGTCTTGTGACCCTCTTTCACAGTAACGTCCAGGTGAATGTCTTTCCTTTGTAAGCTTGTTGGTATTATTGTTCACCGGTTGTCTGTCTCTGGGTTCTCTTGAAAAATATCGTGAGGATTTAGATCTTGGGTTTGCAACATGAGCCCCAGTTACCACGGGGAGAGCCTCTTTAGCATTGAGTTGAGAGGGACATCGTGAGTAGTCATGAGTGAGGCAGTAACAGAGTGAGCAAAAACCTTCGAGTTTCTCGTAGTCGAGTGTGAGGATAGCTTCATCACCATTGGGGAACTCCAGGATTGATTCTCTAATGATAGGTTTAAGCCCATTCATTGCTACTCTGATACGTGCCGACGTCTGTGTGAGTTCAATATCTTCCAACAAGCCCAGCTCTCGGCCAATGTTTTGGAGCAGTTCCTCCTTCCAGTAATGCAATGGAATGCCTCATACATTTATCCAGAATGGAATTTGAGACGGGTAGTCAGGTGATATGATAGGCTCCCACTTCTCTAAAATGACCATCCACTTGTCGAAATGATAAGGTCTGTTCTGAAGTGCTCTGTTGAGATCTTCTGTCGAGTCAAATCTGACTTGGAAGTTTCCTTGACCTAGGTCCGCAGCAAAGGCCCTACCTTTGATACCCCATCTTTTTGATCGGTAAGGTAGTAAAGCCCACATACGCTGAGCTCTGGGGTTGGTAAGGCGACCGAGGATGGTGAGTGCATTTTCCTGAACTAAAGCTGAAGTATCAACTTCCGGTGCTTTGATTCGAATTCTGGGAGGGGGTGATGCCGTGAGGGCTAAACCCTTCCTTTTTTCTGATATGGAGGTTCACCGAGACATATCAGAGGTTCTTAAGATGGTATTACTGCCTTTGGTGTTCGTTAGAAAATGATTGGGAGAGGCGTATCAGGATTATTCGCCAGAGTACACCGTTTCATCTAAAACACTGATCATCTCATTGAAATAGATGTATAAATTACCTCCTCAGCTTTAAAAAGAGGAGCAATTATGTAAAAGAAAAACAGAGGTCATTGATAAAAAGCTTTGTAGGTGGACGATAAATATGAGTACCCAATGGAGAGTAAAGATATCAAAGTTCATGGATGGATAAGCACAAAAGACTCAGTAGGATTCTGGCAAATTACACCAAGCCACGAGTTCCGATCTGCAGGACCTCTCAAGCAATTCCTATCATCTCATGTCGGTCCCACGAATCTTGGGGTGAGTAATGGTCTACCACAAATTAATTTAAATGCTCATGCTTTCTGTGACAAAAAAATAAAAAAACAGAATAGCTACACAAAGGACAAAATACAAATTTACGTGGTCCACCAACACTTTACTTTCTGATTTAAAACGTTTCTTTTTTTTGGTATGGAAAAAGATCTTTCACAGCACTCACTACGCTGAAGCATATCTCATCATAAGATTCAATGAGGGCGAAGCATGGAAGAAAGTGTTTTGTCCTGTCTTTGTTTATCTCAATTCTTTTACTAAAGGAATTGACCCTCTCTTGCTTTGGCAACAAGCCAAGAGCCAGGTCTATATGTATAATACATCTTTTGTTTTTTTTCCAGATCAAGTGTTAGTGTGTTACATTTGAAACATAAATGTTTTTTTTTTTCCTTTTCAGACAAAGATTGAGTAAAACAAATGGCCTTATGATTTTATCTCCTCAAATGATTTCCCATCCTCAGAAAAATGTTGAAATTACTCATTAGAGACCAGTATGTATTTACATGTGTGTGGACAGTGGACTCTTGCAAAAAAAAAGCCGCTAATTTTAGCATTGAAATTTGGTTTTCAGAAAATTCAGAAAAAAATTCCTAAGGTCGATTAATTCTTCACTAGGAGTAGTAATTTCAATATTATTTTGTTTCAAATAAATCGAAAACAAAAATATATATTTCTTTTTAGGTTAGTTTCCTTATTAGTCTGTTACTAATTGGGTAGTGTTAAAATCTGTGATCTCAAACTCGTCAAGTTGGCTTTATTAGTTAAGCGTTTATTTAGCTAGCCGTTATCCAGTTTAGGTAATTGGTTAGTTAAGTTGATGCCGGTTTTGTGAACTCTTGTCAAGTATAAAAGAGTAAACCGGGTGAGCTGATTTCGTGGTCGAAGTGTTATCGCACATCGTGAGCTTCGTGTAATCTTCTTCTTCTGCGCGTGATTCTCTGTTTCTGAGATCTCGTGTGTTCTTCGTTCATAGTGAATTTGCTGGACTTAGTCTAGCTCCAGGAGAGTAGTTCTTCTCATCAAAGGCGAACTCCTGGGTGACCAACTCTCTCGTGTTCTTATTGCTTTCTTTTCTTGCTTGATTCTTTCAATCGGAGAGTTAGAGATCGTGAGGTTGTGAATCGGTTTTGAGTGTTGGTTATAACAATTGGTATCAGAGCCTTTGGGTTTGATTAGTTTCTTCAGCTCAGATGGCGACGTCGAAGATTCGCGCGGAGGTGGAGCTATTCGACGGCGAGGGAGATTTCTCTCTGTGGACGATTCGCATGATGGCTCGTTTCGGCGTTTCCGGTTTGAAAGATGTGGTACTTAGTGATGATTTCGGAGTCGACGTTCCGATCTCCCAAGAAGAGGAGAAGAAGCCTGTCGGTGAAGAGACGGCTGAAACGAGTTCGGAGAAGCAGATTGTGATTGATCCGATCAAGGTTGAGAAGGACGAAAGAGAAAAAAGATATGATAATCTTGAACATCTCAAATCAGGTATTGAGAAAGATTAAGAATTGTACTACGGCTGCATCTATGTAGTCTTTGTTGGAAAGATTGTATATGTCAAGATCTCTTCCAAATCGCATCTTCGTCCAATCTCAGTTCTACACTTTTAAGTGTGATAGTATAAAGACAATAGAGGTTAATGTTAATGAGTTTCTCAAGATTGTGGCTGAAATGGGAAGCTTAGATGTTAGCGTATCAGATGAAATTCAGGCTATAGTCTTCTTGAACTCTCTACCGTTGAGTTATGATCAGCTTAAGCACACCCTTAAGTACGGTAAGGAATCTTTGACTCTAGAAGAAGTGTGCTCAGCAGCCAGATCAAAGTAACGTGAGGTTCAGGAGATCAACATGATTGAAAAAGGTTCAGCAACGGTGTTATACACCTCGGAATGTGGAAGATCCAGTAAAAAGGAATCGGGCGACTCTCATGGTAACAGAAACAGAAGCAAGTCCAAAAACAAGAAGGTTACATGTTGGTACTGTAAGAAGGAGGGCCACATGAAGAAAGACTGCTATGCGTGCAAGAAGAAGTATGATAGTGATAGTGAGGGAGAAGCAGCGGTTGCATTCGATCAAGATGAGACTATCGATGTTTTAGCAGCAACGTCAAATGACCCTCAAGATGGTTGGATTATTGATCCCGGCTGCACTCATCACATGATGTCAAGAAAGGACTGGTTTATTGATTTCAAGGAAACAGAGCCGAATAAGATTCTTTTGGGAGATTTTCGAGCCATTGAGACCTTATGCATTGGGTCTGTTAGACTAAACACACATGGCGGATCTGTAAAAATCATGCACAATGTTAGATATGTGCCATCACTGAGACGTAATCTCATTTCTACCAGTACATTGGATAAACTCGGGTTTACTCATTCAGGTGGAAACGGAAAGGTTCAGTTTTGGAAGAACAAGAAACTTGCTCTCCAAGGGGTTTTAAGACACGACTTGTACATGTTGGATGGAGAGACTGTCACGGAAGAAGTTTGTCAAGTGGAGAAGGCCAATCCGTAAGACCTCTTGTGGCACAGTCGCCTCGGGCATATGAGTTTCAGAAATCTGCAAATACTTGTTAGAGATGGCATTCTCAAGAAGAAGGACATCAAAGAAAATTTCTTCTGTGAGCACTGCATTATGGGTAAGTCCAAACGGGTAAGCTTTGAAACAGGTAAACATGATACTTTGAATGTTCTTGAGTATGTTCATGCAGATTTGTGGGGCTCGCCAAATGTTCAACCATCCTTATCAGGTAATCAGTATTTTTTGTCAATAATTGATGATCATTCTCGGAATGTATGGATATGTTGTCTCCAAAGATGAAACCTTTTGATAGATTTCGTGAATGGAAAACACAGGTTGAGAAACAAGTAGACAAAATGGTAAAATGTTTGCGTACTGATAATGGTCTAGAATTTTGCAATCACTTGTTCAATGAGTTTTGCAGGAAACATGGTATTGTTCGTCACAGGACCTGCAACTACACACCTCAACAGAACGGGGTAGCTGAGCGCATGAATAGGATTATTATAGAGAAGGTTCCCTGTTTGCTGAATGAGTCTGGTCTTCATGAAAGCTTTTGGGCTGAAGCTGCAACAACCACAGTTTACATCATCAACCGATCTCCATATGCAGCCATAAAGTTCAAGACTCCGGAAGAAGTTTGGTTGGGAAAGAAGCCTGGATATCAGCATATGAGGAGGTTTGGGTCATCAGCGTATGTATATGTTGATCAGAGAAAGCTCAAACCAAGAGCAGTCAAGGGTGTTTTCATTGGCTATCCACCAGGAACAAAGGGATACAAGATTTGGATTCTAGAAGGACAAAAATGTGTGGTTAGCAGAAATGTGAAGTTCCATAAAGCAATTGTTTACAAGGACATCATGAAGAATAGTGACACAAAGGATGAGTCACAAACTACTGGAAAGAGGTTGNACATTGGATAAACTCGGGTTTACTCATTCAGGTGGAAACGGAAAGGTTCAGTTTTGGAAGAACAAGAAACTTGCTCTCCAAGGGGTTTTAAGACACGACTTGTACATGTTGGATGGAGAGACTGTCACGGAAGAAGTTTGTCAAGTGGAGAAGGCCAATCCGTAAGACCTCTTGTGGCACAGTCGCCTCGGGCATATGAGTTTCAGAAATCTGCAAATACTTGTTAGAGATGGCATTCTCAAGAAGAAGGACATCAAAGAAAATTTCTTCTGTGAGCACTGCATTATGGGTAAGTCCAAACGGGTAAGCTTTGAAACAGGTAAACATGATACTTTGAATGTTCTTGAGTATGTTCATGCAGATTTGTGGGGCTCGCCAAATGTTCAACCATCCTTATCAGGTAATCAGTATTTTTTGTCAATAATTGATGATCATTCTCGGAATGTATGGATATGTTGTCTCCAAAGATGAAACCTTTTGATAGATTTCGTGAATGGAAAACACAGGTTGAGAAACAAGTAGACAAAATGGTAAAATGTTTGCGTACTGATAATGGTCTAGAATTTTGCAATCACTTGTTCAATGAGTTTTGCAGGAAACATGGTATTGTTCGTCACAGGACCTGCAACTACACACCTCAACAGAACGGGGTAGCTGAGCGCATGAATAGGATTATTATAGAGAAGGTTCCCTGTTTGCTGAATGAGTCTGGTCTTCATGAAAGCTTTTGGGCTGAAGCTGCAACAACCACAGTTTACATCATCAACCGATCTCCATATGCAGCCATAAAGTTCAAGACTCCGGAAGAAGTTTGGTTGGGAAAGAAGCCTGGATATCAGCATATGAGGAGGTTTGGGTCATCAGCGTATGTATATGTTGATCAGAGAAAGCTCAAACCAAGAGCAGTCAAGGGTGTTTTCATTGGCTATCCACCAGGAACAAAGGGATACAAGATTTGGATTCTAGAAGGACAAAAATGTGTGGTTAGCAGAAATGTGAAGTTCCATAAAGCAATTGTTTACAAGGACATCATGAAGAATAGTGACACAAAGGATGAGTCACAAACTACTGGAAAGAGGTTGCTTATGGAAGAAACTATTGAGGAACAGTCTAATGATCTTACAAAAGGATCAAGTTCAGTTAGAGGTGGAGCTAACGAAGAAGAAGAAGAAGAGGAGGACAACCTCTCTAGTGATCATTCATCCGATCCACACTTGGTTCCTACGAATGATAGTTTGTCAAGATACCAGCTTGCCAGAGACAGAGCAAGGCGTACCATTGTTCCACCAGTGAGATATCAAGACTATGACCTGGATGAAGAGGAGGTCATGTTTGCTTTGTGTGTCTCAGAAATGATGAATACAGAAGAACCAAATGACTATGTTGAAGCTAAAGCAAGTCAAGATTGGGATAAATGGCACGGGGCAACCGATGAGGAAATGGATTCTCTTCGTAGAAACCATACTTGGGTTCTAGCTGACAATCCAGCGGACATGAAGATTATCAGTTGCAGGTGGTTATTTCAGATAAAGCCAGGAATAGAAGGAGTAGAGCTAAACAGCTACAAAGCAAGACTAGTTGCTCTGGGTTTCTCACTAAAGGAAGGTATTGACTATCAGGAAATCTTCACACATGTGGTCAAACATGTATCGATCAGGACTCTTCTCTCTATTGTGGTGCATCGAGACCTTGACTTAGAAAAAATGGACGTGAAAACAGCGTTCCTCCATGGAGATCTCGAGGAAGACTTGTACATGTATCAACCAGAAGGTTATGAGGATGAGAAACACAAAGACAAGGTGTGTCTCTTGAAGAAGTCATTATATGGATTAAAACAGTCACCTCGTCAATGGAACAAGAAGTTTGATGAAGTGATGAAGTCTCAAAGTTTCTCTAGAAGCCGAAGAGATATTTGTGTCTACACAAAGAAGTTGGGCGAAGATGATTACATGTACTTGTTACTATATGTGGACGACATGTTGATTGCAGCGAGGAAGTTTTCGGATATTCAGAAGCTGAAAACAGAGTTAAGTAAGTGTTTTGGAATGAAAGACTTGGGAGCTGCAAGAAGAATCTTAGGTATGGATATCTACCATGATCGAGAGAATGGAATTCTACAATTGTCTCAATCAAACTATTTGGAAAAGGTTATCAAGAATTTCAGGATGGAAGGTAGCAAGAGTTCTCTCACCCCGATTGGAGCTCATTTTAAATTGTCTTCGGTTAAGGAGCAAGATGAAGGTACAGACACTGAGGTAACTCCATATTCCTCAGCGGTAGGCAGTATCATGTATGCCATGATAGGTTCTAGGCCTGATTTAGCATATGGAATTGGTCTAGTGAGTAGTTTTATGAGTAAACCTGGATTAGTGCACTGGAAAGCTGTGAAATGGTTGCTTCGTTACATCAAGGGTACTTCAGATGTTCAGTTGGTGTATACTAAGGGTAAGGATCTAGATATTCAAGGGTACAGTGATTCAAATTTTGCCGGGGATTTGGATAACAAGAGATCAATCTCGGGTTATGTGTTTACAATTGGTGGTAATGTGGTCAGCTGGAAGTCAAACTTGCAGCAGGTGGTCGCATTGTCAACAACTGAGGCTGAGTTTATCTCGTTAACAGAGGCAGTTAAAGAGGGTATGTGGCTTCGGGGTTTATTGGAAGATTTGGGGGCCAAGCATGGAGCAGTAAAGGTTTGGTGTGATTCTCAGAGTGCGATTTGTCTTTCGAAGAATAGTGTTTTTCACGAAAGGACGAAGCATGTGGCAGTTAAGTATTACTTCATCAGAGACATGATTGAAGCAAAAGAGGTGGAGGTACTGAAGATTTATACCAGTCGGAATCCTGCAGACATTGTGACTAAAGTTGTAGCAGTACGCAAGTTTAACTATACGTTGGATTTTCTTGGTGTCCGTCGAGCTTAAGTAGCTCGGACTTGTGCTAGGTGGTTAAGGTTCAGAAGGTGAATTCATGGTGGTTCGAAGAAATGATCAAGTTGATGTGTTACTTGCGTGTTTGGATCAAGGTGGAGTGTTAAAATCTGTGATCTTAAACTCGTCAAGTTGGCTTAATTAGTTAGGCGTTTATTTAGCTAGCCGCTATCCGGTTTAGGTAATTGGTTAGTTAAGTTGATGCCGGTTTTGTGAACTCTTGTTAAGTATAAAAGAGTAAACCGGGTGAGCTGATTTCGTGGTCGAAGTGTTATCACACATCGTGAGCTTCGTGTAATCTTTTTCTTCTGCGCGTGATTCTCTGTTTCTGAGATCTCGTGTGTTCTTCGTTCATAGTGAATTTGCTGGACTTAGTCTAGCTCCAGGAGAGTAGTTCTTCTCATCGAAGGCGAACTCCTGGGTGACCAACTTTCTCGTGTTCTTATTGCTTTCTTTTCTTTTTTGATTCTTTCAATCGGAGAGTTAGAGATCGTGAGGTTGTGAATCGCTTTTGAGCGTTGGTTATAACAGTTAGGCACTAAGTCCTCTTTGAACCTTCGATTTTACACTAAACAGCTTGTGGTATTTCCATGACATGTTCAAGATTTTCTATAAAGACATTTGACTGCAATTATTTAGAAAACAAAATTGATATATTTTGTCTTATAATTTACACGTAGAAGTTTTATAAATTTGATGTTTTCATTATTCAGTTGAATATCATATTTATCCAAGAGTTAGTAGATATAACAGATATCCCTATCTATACTAATAATAATACACTTTGGCATTTGATTATAGATACATAAGGAAAAGGGATATAGCAGCAAAGGGGTCATACGTGGGCTTGGCTGCACCTGGACATGTTGGCTCCTGGCTGGCAAAGAGAATGCAAAGTAATTAATTAACTAATTTGAAACTAAAAGTTCAAAAAAAAAAAAAAACTTATTTGAAACTAGTCTGTTTATTTTCATTTTCATTATCACAGTTAACTTTTTTATTTATAACAAATGATTATGTCTTGATGGTAAATTTCATAGGTTTACCAGTTCTGGTCAAAGGCATATGAGAACGGGTACTTCTCTATCAACAATGTGAGAAGTAGACTTCAGTGGTGTTAATATGGGTAAAATTACCCTACCCTACCCTAATCGCTAGGGTACCCTCTCGAAAAATACCCTTTCGCGAACTACCCTAAAAATACTATGTACTATAAGGATAATCCAAAAGATACTCTAAAGATTTAGGGTTACCCTAGGGTACCCTATCATTTTTTTTTCAAAGAACAGAAAAAGAAAATTATGGATACAAATTAAAACTCAAATAATTCTCTCTGAAATCTCCTTCAAACTAAACAGTAGAAACATTAAAAAAAACTTGACTAAACAGTCTAAAATCAACTTCAAATATAAAAACAACTTGAACTAAATAGTCTAAAATCAACTTCAAACATAAAAAATGACACTTTTGCTACTTCCATTCCATATCTCCCCTTGATGATCCATATGAGGAACCTGCAAAGCAAAGAGATACAAAGGCATATAAGCATGAGGTTGACTCAACGATTTTACTGCCACAATAACACAAGAAGCACCACACGTACAATGCAAATCCTCTTCACATCGAATTAAAAGGGGCAGGTATTTACCTCAAACTCTTGAGCTACTCGCCATCATTGCAGGATCATTGTTCTCCTCGTCAAAGTAGTCTTCAACGTCACCTAGAAGTCAAAAACATGAGTTAAGCAAAGGAGTACATTTTAACTCTATAAAGCCAAAATATTATTTTGTATCTTTACCTTCAAGTTCCACAAACCCACGTAACCAGTTCCGAGTACAGAGTAGTGCTTGGACATTCTTTGGAAGAAGATGGTTTCAGAAGGGATTCAACACGACCTCCAACACTAAATGCCGACTCTGATGCCACTATGGGCAAATCGGCTGCTAAAGAAGCTAAATCACCATATTGTTGGCCAGTCTTCTTCCAATAGTCTAACACCTCTAGGTCCGTAAACATTGTTGACTCTACTCGAGGATCATCCAAGTAACGTCCGATATTCGACTTTGCATTTTCATTGCCTGTTCGGATGGTCTTCTCAAGTTCATG
>KE156255.1:30175-48065 GCA_000411075.1 Sisymbrium irio | reverse complement strand
TTTATTGTATTAAAAAATAATTATTGTGGAATAAATGAAAAGATTTTCTATATATTACTTAGTCCCAAAATAAATTATTATAAAAATTATAAAATTATGTTTTTTTATTAAAAAATTAATATTTTTTTGTAATTATGAATATTTTAAACTTTTATAAATTTATTATGCAAATATAATGTTTGAAAAATAGATTTAAAATAATTGTTTATTTTATTTAGGTTATAATTATAAGAATTTAGGAATTAAAAGTCTATTATGTAAATAAAAAAGTTTGTCTTTATATATAGAGAAAAAAATAGAAATCCTCTATATATAGAGAAAAATATAGCAATCTCTATTTTAGAGGTGAGTTGGAGAGAAAACTCCTCTATTATAGTATTTAGAGGAGAAAATAGGAGAGGGTTGGAGATGCTCTTAGAATTGATGATAATAATCGCCTTCTCGATAGGTGATTCTCAAACGGAGTCATTATGAGGTCAAAAGTTAGATTCCTAGAAGCAGACGAGCTGGTGAGATATTTGAGACCACCAAAATACGATATGGGTAAAACAAACAAACAGTTGTTTCAAGAAGGAGAAACAAAGCAAAGACCAATGAGCTATCTACACTCTTGTAAAATATTAATTAAGACAAGTATTCATTACCCAAACCAACAAAACAGTTTTGATACAAACCACAGAGCATTTTGTTCCTCGACATACATAATAGTGCGAAAGAAAATCACAAGTCTGATTAATTATACAGAAAACACACAAGGTCTTGTTTATTATTCGGTTGATTTGCTGATGCCCAAGTTGATAAGAGATTCGGTTCAAATCATTTCGTCTATAAAAACATAAGAACCAAAAAAAAAAATTCAATGAAATGGACTTCTCTTTTAGAACAAAAAAGTCACCAACTCCGTGTAAATTAGTTTTAGTAATCTAATATTTCTTCCCTTTTTTATGTACGATTCTCTGCACCTGATAACTAGTTTAGAAATAGAAAAATGTGTTTACCTGGTGCGTAGCTCTGTGTTCTCATTCGTCAATGAATAGCTGGAGTTCAAGAGAAGGAATGTGTTGGACTTGGTAATGATCTTCTCCTCCTTCCGACAATCTCTCAATCCATTCCCTTCCCATTCTTCTAACAGTCAAATTTTTCAAGGAAGTGACTAATCGTAGATCTGGAAACTCTTTTAGTTTCTTGCAATCATTAATATAGAGAGTACAAAGAAGTGGCATGGAGCCTTCTTCTACTATCCACTCTTCCAACTCCTTTAGTACAACTAATTCAAGCTTTTGCAATTGAGGAAATCCACCCCTCGAACAAACCATTTTCCTCCCACAGAAAGCATTATATGCTAACTGAACCTCTTTCAAGTGATGCAGTTTCTCTAGAATCGGCATCGGATCCTCCTCTAAACGACTGAACCATAGAGTCAAGCTTGTAAGGCGAGGGTGGAACTGTAGTTCGTCATATGACAATGGAATCTCTATTTTCAACTTCAGCTGTTTGAGATTTTTGAAATTCAACAGAGTTCTGCATTCTTTCATCCTCTTATCCCCGAGTATATCAAGATTTTCAAGGTGTCTCAATCCATTTATCGATGCAGATAGTGTTTCCAAACTGCTATCACCTGTTAACTTGACTCCAAGAGTTCTTAATATGGCCATACCACGAAAATCCTCTAAACTGCAATACTCTGTTGAGAAATTAATCAATGTCTCCAAGTTTACTAGATGGCTCAATTCCAACTTCATTTTCTTTGGCATAGACTTTGGTAATGCAAGGTATCTCAATTCTTTCATCTCCTTCAAGACGTTGTGCATGTCTATAGAACCCCCAAATACATCTAAATTTAGATAAATCAACAACTTTAGATTTTGTAGAGAAGAAGGTAGATAACATAGGTACGCATCTTCTAAGTTCAGATATCTTAAATGTATGAGCTTTCCAATGCTGTCAGGTGATTTCCTTTCTTTAAATATGACTCTAGGGAGATTTAATACTCTCAGCAGTTGTAACCTTTTAAAACTTATACTTGGAAGATCCCACCGCCAACAATTCTTCCAAAGAACCACGAGAGATCGAACCTTTGAATTGTTTACATCTCTCTTAACATCTAATTTATTATGTGAGACAAATCTCCGAGATGTACTAAGAGACTGAGGGTGTGCGGTTGGGGAGTGGATACCAACAATTTGTAAAAAGTTCTCTTCTTTGGCTTTTGACAAACAGATTTCTCTCATCATGTCATGCAAACAACATGTTTCAAACCTCAAAGTGGTATTGTCTCTTTCAGAAATAACCATATTTCTCCTCACCAACTCCTCTATGTAGCTATCTCCAACATCTCGAATGATCTCTTCATTACTCTTCCAGACTATTCCTTCTGCAGCCCAATAATAGGACAAATCTTCAACATTTATTTCATAATCTTCTGGAAAATGGGCCAAGTAGAGGAAACAATATTTCAAATAACCAGGCAACTCTTCAAAGCTTAGAGATAATATACGGTTAAATGAATTCTTTTTGACGTCACTGGTTCTTCCAATGAGATGAGATCCAATATTCTCAGATACTCGCTTCCAATACTCCACTGTGTAATTTGCAGCCAACAAGCCTCCTAACACTCTGATAGCCAAAGGCAACCCACCACAATGTTCAATCATTTTCCAACCCAACTCTTCCATTTCTTTAGCAACATTCTTCAGTCCTACACAACAACACCAAACAGATAAATAATACAATTGTCTATACCATGAAAAAGTTAAATATTTGATGTATTAATGCTATATTAAGATCTGTTATTTAATGTTTAGAAGATCATCTTGTGATCATGCCAAAACATATATCACTACATTTAAATGCTTACCAGGTCTATCTTTACTGGGCCTTGTTATTCTTTGAAAAAGTGTCCAACTGTCTTGATCAGACAGACAATCTAGTTTAAAGTTGATATATGTTGAATTTCCACATTCTGTAACATTCTCATGTCGAGAAGTAAGTAGCACTTTCCAACCTGTAAATTTTTTACTTGTGAATTAGTTATATCTAAACACATCGTGCATAATGAATGTGATCTATTGTAACAGGTGATCACCTGTTTTGTGTGGAAATATTAGCTTGATTAGGTCCCAATCTTCTTGTTTCCATATATCGTCAAAGACAATTAATGATTTTGATGTTTCCAACAATCGAAAGAGTTCATCTTGGAGTCTAGCTTCTGTCAACTGCAGGATTTCATTTTCCTGTGCTTTCGGTCTGAGATTCTGTAAGATTGTTTGCCACACATTCTTTCGGTCACAAATTTGTGAAACACACACCCATGCGAGTCTGTCAAACTTCTTTTTAACCTTTTCGTGATTAAAAACTTGTCTAGCAAGGGTGGTTTTCCCAAGACCACCCATCCCAGTTATTGAAACCACTTGAACATCATTTTCCTCCACCAAATATCTAACCAATTTCTCAATGTTTGCTTCCAACCCCACAAGATTGCTTTCATACTTTCTAGCAAATTCCAGCCTTTCTTGAAGAGGTTGTGGATTCCTTATATCGGCAATAATCTGTTGCACTCCAAAACTCTGCATATCGCGAATCACCTTGGAGATCCTCTTACTCAAGCTTCCAATTTCTAGTGCAATTTCCCTGCGTTCCGGAATCATGCAAGTAAGTCTTCTCATACACTTCTTGATGCCACCATTTTTTCCGAGTTCGTCTTTTAGAATAAAGGTTTCAATTATATCCTCTGCATCAAAAATGATTTCTTTGATCATTTCCAAACAGTTTTTCACCATCGCATTTGTATGCTTTTTGGCATCAGCATCTTTCAAAAACGATTTTAACGTGTTTAAATCAGTTTGTAGTCCATTAACTTGATCTTCAACTCCATGAAGCTGCTCATATTCTTCGCTTAGTAGGTCCCAAAGCTTTTGTACTGCAAACGATACAAGATCCCCTGCCATAATGCTTCCTGCTATGAACATGTATAATCATAAAAAGGGGGTCAAATATCACAGCAATATAGGATTTTCATCATATTTTTTTCAAAAAAAAATCTTAAAATTGGTGATAGGAATTTATTTTAGAGAAAATTACTAGATTAGCATCAATTACTTGCTATATATTACTAGAGAAGTCTTTTAAAGTTTGAGAAATGGAAAAGAGTATGTAAAGACACTTAAGAACTTGAGTTTCATTTATACTGCGATTATGTCATTATGCAACTAAATAAATAAATAATATATAATAATTAACGTTAGCGCTTACAAATTAACGTTTGTGATTATCAATATTTAGAAACAAAGTATAAAATGTGAAGTTCCAGTCAATTAAGACTTTGATCTAAAGAAAGCAAAAGCTGGATTAAAACTGTCTCTTTCTAAATCACTGAGATCTATCAATATATGTATATTTCCTCTTGTCTTCACCTTGTCTCTTTTTATAAGGTCTTTACGTTGATTCAAATTTTGTTTATTTTTTTTTAATTATATTATTTAGAAAAGTTTATAAAAAAAAAATTTATAATCAATATAACAAAAGATAATATATAATCAACAGATATTACATCATATTAAATTACTAATGTTCCATCAAATAAAAAGAATAAAATACATATATCTTTTATTTATATAATATATAAAATGATAAGTATTTTATAAAGTTAATTTAAAAAAAAAAATAATAGAAAACAATTAATATTAAATTAATGAGCAAATTTCATATTTTCACAATTAATTAATAAAGAAAAAAACAAAAAAAAACGAAATTTCAATAGAATATAGACTGTAGTTGGTGTTGTGATTTTAGAGATTTTGGAATTTGTAAACTCATTAAAGTCAAACTTTTACCAGTTAGGATATAGGCTTTAGATAACTTAAAATTTTGTGTAAACCATCTGAAACCATTAAAAAAAAAATTGTTCATATTTTTTCTTTAAAACCACAATATCAAAATTATACAAAAACTAAAATCTCTTCAACCAACATCTAAGGTCCCGATTGGTAAAAAGTTTCAGTTTAGGCTGTGATTTTAAGTTGTTGGCGGTAGAGATTTTGACTTAGAAAAACATATGACTTTTTTGACTTAAAAAAATATTAACAAAACATAATTTTTTTTTTTGAAAATATCTTTAGAGATTTTATACAAAATTTTAAGTTGTCTAAAGCCTAAACCCTAATTAATAAAAAATTTAGCCACAACGTAAAAAAACAGTCTTTACTAATTACTAATCGAGTCATAATCTACTATATATTAAAGAAGAAGAATTTGAGGTAATTTTTGCTGATGTGTCAATACCAAGTTTTTTTTTACCTTTTATTTTATTTTATTTATTTATTATTCTTAAACCTGTTGCCAAACACCTAAAAATCAGTTACAAGTATTTTAAATTCAAAATACTAAAATATATACCATTCCTATTAATTTGCTAAAAAATAAAATCAAATATCCATCATTCAATTAATTATAAAATCAATTATTAATAAAAATAACAAATAAATATCTTTTTCTAGATAAAAGATGA
This sequence comes from Sisymbrium irio, assembly GCA_000411075.1. Taxonomy (NCBI): domain Eukaryota; kingdom Viridiplantae; phylum Streptophyta; class Magnoliopsida; order Brassicales; family Brassicaceae; genus Sisymbrium; species Sisymbrium irio. Next base: position 42,559 of record KE156255.1, on the reverse strand, counting down.
AAAATAAATATCAATCAAAATTAATCTTATATACAAAACTAGATTTTCTATGTTTATGTTTTTAATCAATTACTAACATATCACATTTTTGGTGAGTTTTTTTAGAATTACGATGTTTAAAAAAATAATTTCAGAATCATAATTTCTATTTATAATGTTTATCATTTTGATTAAACTTAAAACCACATTGAAAGTTTATGATATTAATATTAAAAAATCTAAAAATCTAAAAATTGAAAACAAAGTAGAAAAAAATAAAATGATTATTTTATTTTAAATATGTCTAGATTATAAAGATTTTTGGAGTTTTATAAACTAAAATTTAATGTGTAATCATGCGCTATTGCGCAGGTACTATCCTAGTACTAATTAAAAACTATATATATATATGGAACATAAAATAAAACACAAAAATGCCAAAAAAAACTCTGTACGTGAGTGGAATAGGTCCAACCCTAGTATACTTAGTGATGAAATTCACATTTTTTTGAAAAAGAAATAATATGGACAAGGTTAACTATCAGAACTTAGAAAAAATAATATAAAGAAAAGTCAATAGAATACCACGGCTTCAGTCTTTTTCAACATAATCATCGCGATAAACCAACAAATTCCAAAATTGATCGATAAATATCATTTACCGTAAACAAAGAAATTTGCTATGAAATAGAAAAAGGACACAGACTAACCTCTAGATGGCACCTAGGAAGAAGAGAGGGTCTAGCTCTTTAGCTTCTTCTTAAGAGTTACCTTCTTAACGCAGAAAGCACAAACTTATTTTTTTTTTGTAGCAAATATGAGATACCTTAGCTTTTTCTTAGTTCAGGTATATTAGCAACTTTAAGTTTTCTAGCTAAGAAGGAAGATGAGATACTTTCGTATCTTATCTTGAGTGGATGAGCTTTCCAACGCAAGAATGTAATTAAACATGTCTTAAAAGTCTCCTCGTGTTTTAAATGACTCATGCTACCTACCATTGACGAATGATCCAATTGAACTTGGTAAGACAAATCGATATAGAACTTTTATTTTAAACACATCGATCTTGGTTTAAGTTGTTCTAACGAAGACATTAGCGAACATTTCATATCTCTACAATATTAAAAGAGAAGACAGTTTAAAAAAATACTTAAAAACACAATATTTACAATTTATGCCATTAAAATTATTAAGAAAAGATATTTGGAAACAGATATATCTAGGGACAATACATACCGAAAAACAATGAATCAATTCGGTAACTCGGTCAACCCGACCCGACCCGTTTCGAAAAGAACGTGGATCCTATGATCACTTAATTTAAAGCTGAAAATGAGTAGAACCTTCATCGATTTTCAACTTTTGACCTGTTTTAAAAATCAAAAACAGCAAATTAATTTGGAGATCTCGAACAAAAATCAATGTAAATTAAAATATGTGAATATGCATTATCAACACCAAAAATCTCGCCAACGTATTATTACTAATTAATATATAGTTTGCTAAAATCTTTCAAGATTCTAAAAAAAGCTTAACAATTGATACATGTATATCTTCTTTCACCAAATTAAAAACAACTTATAATAAATTGAACTTAAAAAAAAAACCTGTACAAAATCTCTGAAAATTAAAAGATTGATGAATCTAACCTCCAAATGAACTTAGTTATTTGTAAATCAATGAAGAATATCGCGTACAATATACTAATTTCAAACAAAAATTGGTTAAGATCTTCAACTAAATTAAATCAATATATCTATATTTTCTATATTTTAATATTTATACCTATATAAATACCCTAACAATATTGCTCAAGATAAGATTCATAGCATTTTCAAGGGATCAAGGAAAATTACCTCTTCTTTCCAGCGACGTCTGATACTTCAAAGAAATCACCTTCAACGAACCAACAAAAGCGAGTATCTGGTTAGTTCAAAATTGATTTTATATCTGAAATGTATATTTTAGACGTTTTGTGTTGCCTTTTATATTTAATCATATTAATGAATGCAGGTTCAACAAAAGCACATATACATACATGATTAGGCAGTCATCTCGAAATAAAGATTATTGGAGACAATTTCCAAATTTTCTATTTCTAATCTTTTTGAAGCTACTGATGTTATGTCCTCTATTCATTCTTGATTATTTCTATTATATATTAAAAGATCACTTACGAGGTTATATTTTTCACTACTCATTCTTGATTATATTTCTATCTCTTGACATTCATGAGTTGTATCTATGGTTTATTTCGCAATCAAAGTTTTTATTCACATAATCTAACACTACTATGTAAATTAATTTACAGTTTTGGTTTGAGGCATGAGCCTTTCTCTAAAAATAAAGGCAGTATTAACTTATTCTAAGAGATTTCTAAGCTCAAATCTACCTTATGTTTTGATGCAAAAAAAAAACAGAGAACACAACTCATTACAAGTAAGTTTTAAATAAATTTTTGAGGATTTCCGTTAATATGATTACAATTCAGATGAAAGATCCTATGATGCTATGTTAAGAGATAGCAAACTGACATGTGTTTTATAAGTAAATGACAGGAAATGATCATTCCAAGCATTTTAGCAAGAGACAGAAAGTGTTTTTAAGATCAAAATTGGAACATTTATAAAGAAACTATTGTAGAAATACAATGGTGTAACAAGATACTTACCAAGAATATCATTCCAAGGAACAAAACGAATAAGAAGAAGAAGCATGATCAGTGATGAGCTACTCCGATCGATTGCTAAAGTAAATTCCAACAGAGGATCCTTAGTATAAGAATAAAAGAGACTTTTTCAGCTGAAACTTGAAGTGGGAATAAGAGTTAGATCTGTTGTCTTCCACAAAGTAAAAAAAATTAAACACCTCCTAGAAATCTAACTCTAACTATGACATACATTTGGATTCCAGAAATATTTGATGATATTTGAAATTCCAGCAAGGTAAAAATTACACGGCCAATAGTTAAACATGAGAAATAAGAATAGATTTATCATTCAAGCATAAGTCTCTCAAATTCTAGAGGGTATGGTGAGAAGATTTCAACTCCAAAACCTATCACCATTTTTGAAATAGATGTTTGTTGTGTCACTCACTTATCAGATAAATAGAGCTACCAATTAGCGTGGAAACCTAAAGATTCAATTTAAGGAGTGAAAGAGACTTGGGATTTTACAAGAAATGAGACAGCTTATAATAAATGGCAGCTGTGGAGAGCGCTAGGGTTTTGAGCTTGGACGATCAGGATGCTTTGATGGAGGATGTGAGAGATAAGGGTTGGCCTCTGGGAGAGCCACCAAATTCTCCGGGCTCATGGACGAAAAGAGTTGCAGCTGGAGGCGGTGGAGGGATGATGGTTCCATAAGAAGTTTTGGTCAAAGCGAGGTTGAGTCTCGACTTTCCGAATGGAGAAGATGGGGAGCCTGTTGTAACAATATGGGAGGAGGTTTTAGAGGCGATGAATGGCTTATGGAAGAGATGTATGGTGGTCAAGGTGCTAGGTCGGTATATTTCGATCCTCGCACTAAACAGGAAACTACGTGAGCTTTGGAAGCCGAAAAGAGCCATGCATGTGGTGGATTTACCTCGGCAGTTCTTTATGATCCGGTTTGAACTGGAGGAGGAATACATGGCGGCGTTAACAGGGGGTCCATGGAGAGTATTGGTAGTTACCTAATGGTCTGGGCATGGTCGTCGGATTTTGACCCGCTTAAGAATGAGATAACTACGACACCTGTGTGGGTGAAGGTATCGAATTTACCGCTGAACCTGTATCACAAGACCATCCTTATGGGGACTTATAAAGGACTGGGGAAACCATTTAAGGTGGATCTTACGACAATCAACTTTGAACGAGCACGTTTTGCTAGAGTATGCATTGAGGTTAATCTGAAAAAGTCATTTAAAGGGTCTATTCTGATCAATGGGGAGAGATATTTCGTGGCCTTTCAAGGTTTGGCCAATATATGTTCTTTATGTGGTTTATTTGGTCATCTTGTTAACTCTTGTCCAAAGGCAGTCCAGGAGAAAGTGGTACCATCTAGCCAGAATCCGGAGACTAATGCTTCAGTGAGTCAGGAGACTAGTGGGGAAGATGGCTTCACACCGGTGCAACGGGTGGCTCGCCGTGTTGAAAATCGAATGAGTTCTCCTGCCCAAAGGGCGGCGCGTGAGGACAAGAGCCTAGAGAAAAAGAAGCGACCTAATCGGAGGAGGAATGATACGGAGAATATTCACATATCTAACAAATTTGGCAGTTTGGAATTAGATGAGTTATCCCCAGATCAGCGGGAGGAGGTTATTGATCTTGGTCTGGATAAGGAAAATGAGCGAAGGAGGGGAACGTTGCCATGAAAGGCAAGTCTGTCTTATTTGAGGCGGGATCGAGTAAGGGAGTAAACCCGGTCAAAAATGTTAATCAAGTTAAGAAACCAGGCTTAGGAAAAAGCCCAACTCTGAATGTTGGACAGCCCAAACAGGGAAAAACTTTGAGGCCCACAAGGGGACTTGTCTTTGGACCAGTCAGAGGGGAGAATGTTAGTCCAGGAAACACAGGCATCATCGAGCTCTCGCCGAGTGGCAAACGTCTGAGAATGGAGGATGAACCGGTAGCTCGATCAGAAGTCGGAAGAGGTAGAGAAGGTAGACTGAGTCCAGGGAGAAGTGACAATGTTGAGGAAATTCCCCCGGTCATTTCGATTTCTTCTCGAGAGACGGAAGGCGTCGGTACAACGATGGCTTCGGATGAGATTAAATCGACTTCAGAGTTGGAAGCGACTATGGGTCTATTGGATGGGGGACCGAATGCGATCATCTCGTAATGTTTCTCCCCGGTTGTTCTTGCGTACATAACATTATCGATGGTGAATTGCATTTTGTGGAACTCCCGGGAGGCAAACAAACCCAACTTCCGACGGTCGATCAGGTATATGCTCAAGAAATTTAAAACTGATGTTTTGGCTGTTTTTGAAACTCATACGGGTGGGGATAGAGCTGAACGTATTTGTCGTGGTCTTGGATTCGATAAGTCATTCAGAGTAGATGCAATAGGACAGAGCGCGGGTCTCTGGTTGCTGTGGAGGTCTGAAATCGGGGATTTAAAGATAATTGAGGCAGAGAATCAATTTATCTATGTGAAGTTGGTGAAGAACTCAGAGGTTATAAATCTCATAGTGGTCTATGTTGCACCAATGGTTAGTCGTCGAAGTAACTTATGGACTCGATTGACAGAAGTGGTGAGGGGACCCGATGGACCGATTGTTGTTGGAGGTGACTTTAATACAGTCCTCAGGCTAGACGAAAGGACAGGAGGAAACGGGAGGCTCTCCCCAGACTCGTTTGCCTTCGGTAACTGGATTAATGAACTTGCCTTGATTGATATGGGGTTTTGAGGTAATCAGTTCACATGGAAGAGAGGGAAAGACGAGAGAAGCTTTGTCGCCAAGAGGCTAGACCTTGTATTATGTTGTCCCCAAGCTAGACTGCAGTGGCAAGAGGCAGAGGTGACACATCTCCAGTTTCTGGCTTCAGATCATGCTCCGCTCCACCTCTAACTTAGTTATGAACTCATCGGGAATCCTCTCCCGCGACCATTCCGATTTGAAGTGGCTTGGTTGAGTCACCCGGGATTTAAAGAGCTTATAAAAGCCTCGTGGGATCCTTCTATTAGTACGTGGGAAGCTCTGAGTAAGTTACAACGTGTTCTGCGTAAATGGAACACAGAAATATTTGGTGATGTACAACTAAAGAAGAAGAAACTAATGAAGGATACCAAGTAGATTCAGGAACTCATTGATACCAACCAATCAGATGGGCTCTTACAATGAGAGGAAGTGTTGCTGAAGGAGTTTGAGGTGGTGTTACAACAGGAAGAGCTCTTTTGGTATCAGAAATCTAGAGAAAACTGGGTGGTTCATGTAGATAGAAGCACGAAGTTTTTTCACACTTCTACAATTATTCGCAGAAGACGAAATAAGATCTGCCTACTATAAGATAATTCTGATAGGTGGATCTCTGATAAAAAAAGGATCTGGAGGAGCTGGTCATGGATTACTTTTCGAGACTCTAGTCTCTTGACAATGTTTGCCAGGAAGTGGAATCTTTACCGTTGAATGGTTTTCCTCGCCTGTCGGAGATGGATTTAATAGAGCTTGAGGAAGTTACGAACTCAATGAGAAATATGGGGAGCTTTAAAGCGCCAGGACCAGATGGTTTTCAATCGATTTTCTACTAGAGATGCTGGAATGAAGTGGGTGAGTCGGTGCTCAAGTTTTTTGCTGATTTCTTTACGACGGGCTCCTTCCCTCAAGGCATGAATGATGTTCTGCTGGTTCTTATAGCGAAGGTAGCAAATCCAGAGAGGATCACGCAGTTCGGGCATATAAGTTTATGTAACGTGGTTTTTAAGATTATTACCAAATCAATGGTGGGAAGGTTGAAGAAGGTAATGACTAAACTTATAGGACCTGCACAGTCTAGTTTTATACCTGGTAGGCTCAGTACTGATAACATCGGGATTGTTCAAGAAGCTGTCCACTCCATGAGAAGAAAACAGGGGAGAGGAGGTTGGATGTTATTGAAACTGGATTTAGAAAAAGCGTATGATCGTATTCGGTGGGATTTTCTTGAAGACTCTCTTAGAGCGGTTGGCTTCTCGGAAAAATGGATTTCTTGGATCTTGATGTGTGTTACAGACCCATCTATGAGTTTACTCTGGAATGGTGAGAAGACTACTCCCTTCAAACCATGTCGGGGCCTGAGACAAGGGGACCCACTGTCCCCATACCTTTTTGTTCTGTGCATGGAGAGATTGTGTCACCTGATTGAGAAAGCAGTTGGTTCAAAGGAATGGAAGCCGATTAAGCTTTCGAGAGGGGGTCCAAAGCTTTCTCACATATGCTTTGCTGATGATCTAATATTGTTTGCTGAAGCCTCTGTTGGACAAATCAGAATCATTCGAAAGGTTCTGGAACAGTTCTGCACTGCCTCGGGACAGAAGGTGAGCTTAGAAAAGTCCAAGATCTTCTTTTCGAAGAATGTTTCTCGGGAATTATATAGGAAAGAGAACTAGTGATGAAAGCGGGATACAAGCGACTAGAGAGTTGGCAAATACCTTGGGATGCCTATACTTCAAAAGAGAATAGACAATGACATTTTTGGGGATGTTTTGGAGAAGGTATCATCTCGCCTTTCAGGATGGAAGAGTTGTATGCTGAATCTAGTGGGAAGACTTACACTTACAAAAGGAGTCTTGTCTTCAATCCCAGTACACACAATGAGCACAATGTGCTTGTCAGCGAGTACACTAAATCAGCTAGACAGAATCTATAGAGATTTCTTGTGGGGGAGTACAGCGGTTAAACGGAAACAACATTTAGTAGCCTGGGAGAGAGTTTGGAATTCGAAGAAGAATGGAGGGCTTGGAATTCGCAAAGTAGAGGCAATGAATAAAGCTCTTATTGCAAAAGTGGGATGGAGAGCTATCCATGACAACTCGAGCCTTTGGGCCCATGTTGTATGATGTAAGTATGGAATTGGAGATATTCATGATCTCTATTGGATGATACCAAAAGGCAAATGGTCGAGTACTTGGCGTAGTGTAGGTATTGGCTTTCGTGAAGTTATCCTCCAGGGACATCGTTGGGTTATAGGAAATGGGAGAAGCACTGATTTATGGACCGATAGATGGCTTACAGAGAAACCACTCCTGCTGTCTGTCAATGGGGCTCTTCCTCCTGGTTTCCATCAGAGGAAAGTGTGTGAATCTTAGATCAACGGAGTAGGATGGGATTTGCCGAACATTCGTATCTTGATAATGATATTTTCTTAGAACTAGCGTCATTGGTAGTGGACAATGTGAATGGTTCTACAGACAGACTGGCATGGAACACAACAATAGATGGACGGTTTACAGTCAAATCCGCTTACGGGATACTGACTAATGATCTCAATCCGAGACAAGACATGTCAAGCTTCTACGATGGTGTTTGGAGAGTCAAAGCCCCAGAGAAAATCTGTGTATTTCTTTGGATAATGAGTAATCAGGCCCTTATGACGAATGTGGAAAGACACCGAAGACATCTCACGGACTCGGCTATCTGTCAAATTTGCAAAGGAGGTGTGGAGACTATTCTACACATTGTTCGTGACTGTCCGGCTATGAAAGGAGTTTGGCTCCAGATTGTCCCTACAGCTAGAAAGGTTAGTTTCTTCTCTTAACCCCTTCTTGAGTGGCTATATACGAACTTGAGTTTGGAGAAAATAGAGAATTGTGAGTATTGGTCTACAATGTTTACAATAGCAGTTTGGTGGGGTTGGAAATGGAGATTTGGGAATGTCTTTGGGGAGAAAAAATTGTGCAGAGATAGAGTGAAATTCATTCGTGATTATTCATTGGAGGTGATAACTGCTTTTCGAAAGGATATGGATCACACACGGCAGTTGGAACGTGAGGAGAGAATGATTGGATGGAAATTTCTGAGCCCAGGTTGGATGAAACTGAATACGGATGGTGCCTCGAGAGGAAATCCAGGACTCGCCACAGCAGGTGAAGTCTTAAGAAATGGTGAAGGTCAGTGGTGTGGCGGATTTGCTCTAAATATTGGATGCTGGTCGGCTCCGCTTGCCGAGCTTTGGGGTGTTTACTATGGTCTTGTTATTGCTTGGGAGAGAAAGATAACGAGATTGGAGATAGAGATTGACTCAGATTTGGCTGTGAGTTTCCTCAAGTCGGGTGTTTGTGACTCTCACCCATTCTCTTTCCTAGTACGATTGTGTTATGGCTTTATTGAGAAGGACTGGATTGTCCGAATATCTCACGTGTATAGGGAGGCTAATAATCTTGCAGATGAATTAGCAAACTATGCTTTCACCCTGCCTTTAGGTTTACACACTTATGATTTTGTTCCTGAAGCTGTTTTACCTGTTTGGAGAGAGGATGTTGATGGTCTTTCAAGACCTCGACAAGTACTTGTGTAATGTTGAATTATTCTTAAATAAAATTTTCGGGAGATTACTCCCGGTTTCATACCAAAAAATAAATGAGACAGCCTATTTGTTGGTGTAGAGATGCGCTATGAATTGAAGAATCTTTATTTTAAAGGAAGAAAATCTGAAAAGGAAATTAAAATCGATGAACAAATTTTCTGAATCTAAATAAAAATATGGGAAAAAGAGACTCTCATAGTTATTTCACCGAAATGTATAATCTCATAATATAATTTTAGAGACATTACAAAGAAATAATCTCACTGTTATGCTCAAAGAAGAAATAGAGCATCCGCATATCGGCAGAGAGCAATTGTCAGAAAGAAATGTCGGAGGTGCACATAGGATTGAGGAGAAATTATAAGAAGCATCCATCGGAAAGAATCGAAGAGAAAAAAAACGTTTTCGGATTTTAGAAGTCCAGTTAAAGAAGAAGCATCTACAGTTCTATAAAAACGAATGAAAAGAACCAACCACATTTTTTTTGTCATTGGAGAAGCAACACGTTTTTGTATATGTGTCACATGAGTCACATAAAATATTAACTCATACATACAAAATCCTTTATTAAAATTACTAAAATGGACTTTTATAATATTTGTCCAACCAATTATTATAGATTTGGATTTTTTTTTAAATTCCGGTGTTAATATTTGATGCCACAATATTCAATTATACAAATTGATCTTTACTATTATATATTTTTTTACGGACAATACCTATATTTTATTTTCAACTTTAATGATAAAACTTTACAATATATACATAAATCATTTATCCACATCTTTATTTTTTTTTTTAAAAAACCTTTCATAAACCTATTTGATTTCAAATAAAAGTACTAAAGTAAAAAAATACAATCAATACTAAAATATATAATTTTAATTTTAAATATTAAACTAAATATAAAAAACATTAAAACTAAAAAATCTGATTACATGCATAATATTTTAAATAAAATCCAATCAATTTTTTGAAAATCAAATAAAATATATTATAAACAAAAAAACACAATAACCCAGAATCCGAATTAATGACCTCTCACAAAAAAAAAAATATTATTATAACATATTCATTTAAAAGAGCTTATTACAATCCAATATATCATAATACCATATAATAAATCATTACAATATTAAAATCGTAAATTATTAATCAGGAAAAATGAAATAACAGATATTATAATATGTTTAATAATAGATTTGTATTCCGCGCAAGCGCGGGTTGTGTACTAGTGTAAATTAAACTAGACGTTGGCCAGGTCATGCACGGACATAATATTGTTTCATTTGATTTTAAGTCAGACACAAAATTATGATCCATGCCTTTTAAACTGCATAATTATATTCTTTTAAGAATTTAAATTTAATCAAAAGGTATATATTTTTTTTATATTTTTAAGTAGTTTGCAAACTTTTTCTCCAAAATTGATTTAACCTACTCTTTTAAGGTTTCAATTGCTAACTATTTAATAAATCCAATGATGAAGAATTGAATATATATTGTTTATATTTTTTCTACATCAAATTTAAATAGGAATATATTTTTAATTGGTCCTCCAAACATGAAAAATATAAAGGAATAATATAAAGTTCATGTTAGTTGGTATAAAATTTTAAGAAATTAAAAATTCATTACAATATTTTTTTTCTTCATTATGGTCACTAATTGAAATATAAATATTTGGGACAGATCACATGATCCAATCCATTTTTTTTTCGTGGCCAAGATTTATCTTTAATTCTTTTGAAAATATGTTATGTATATTCGACTTATTAAGTTTTATACGTTCACAATAGACAGCCGCCTATTTGACACATTTAGAAATTAGATTAATATAAAAGGTTTTAAATGGTAGCAACCGATGAGGGGAGCACACGAATCAGATGTAAAAGACAAAGTACAAACAAAGGAGATGCAATAGGTGAATAGAATAGACAAAGTATAACGATTATGGTGTCAAATGGTAAAAATGATCAAAATTGATTAAATTTAATATTTTTAAAAATAAAAAAATTAAAATTTTAACGTCATATCAAAATTTAAATATTCAAATTATATCAATAAATCATAGTTAAAAATGAATATAAATTTGAAATATCTAATCATAAATATGAAAATTATCATTAATAAATCATACTTAAATAAATCTTAAATTTCTATTAAATGTAAATTAAACTCAAACCAATATTAAATTTAACCAAAAATGTGATAAAAATTAAATAATTATATATGAATATCATAATTTCAACTGTTTGTCATGAATATTTTTGCAGAAGTAACAATTTTTTTTTCCAGATTTTAAAGGAACTGCAAAATTTAAAAATTTTAACTTTATTAATTTGTATAATTTTTTTTTTCATTTTTCAATATTATCTTAAATTTTTAGCTCATCATTTGAAAAACTTTCTTTTGATAGATGCATAGTTATGAAAGTTTTGAGTTTGAAAAGAAATTAAGAGCATTAAAATCTTAATTTAACAAAAATGTATTATTTTTAATAATTAATTTATAATAGATTTTTAACCAAATCAATAGAAATAATTAGAATTAGTAGACTGAATATATAATTTTTATAATTAAATATTTAGAAGTTAATAAATGATTAAATAATTGTAATTAATGTTAAATAGGGTTAAATTCTGTTTGGTTACATGGATAAAGATTTAAATAAATGGAAAATAAAAAAATTCTGGAAAAATGAGAAGTTGACACCTCAGAAAAAAAATCTCCAAAATGCTTCTCCTTTAATATATAGTAGATTAGATTAAATAAATCTGTTACTGAATTTTAATAAATAATAAGTTTTTAAGAGGAAATTTGTATGAATGTTATCTAAATTATAAATATTTTGAAATCTAATCTCTCAATTTGAAAGTTCAATAACGAAATTTTCACGTTTAAAATTATCAAAAACCCTATAATTTCTCATCTAGATCATTTGTTATAAAATATATTTATATTAATTACAGTTGAAAAAATATATTATTTAACGAAACGTTTCTTATAAATTATATATACAATGTAACAAAATCAATTGGCATAATAATAAAATATTCTAAAAATCAAATATTACACAAAAATACTGTTCTTGGCAAAACCAAGATCCAATTTAAGTATGGTTAATAAATGTCAAATGATGTGAGTTTGCCTAAATATTTTTAAAATGTGTGAGTTCATTTTTTCTTAAAAAATGATGCAAAATTTTGGAGTTAATGTAGAACTAGATTTTGATCCCGTGCTTCAAAAGCACATATTTTTATGAAAATTTTAATTTTATAATTTTTTATATTTTTGTTAATTTTTTATATTTATATCTTTTATATAATACATTTATATATTTAAATTATTAGGTATATTAAGAGTTTTATTTTTACTATAGATGATTTAAAATTTGATGAATTATTAACTTTTTAA
>KE156255.1:12157-29731 GCA_000411075.1 Sisymbrium irio | reverse complement strand
TAAATTAACATCATTTCAGTAAATTGATGCTAAATTATTTTAATTTGTATCATTTTAACAAAATTGATATTATTATATAGATTTATATCAATTAGATAAATGATGTACTTTTTTATCAATTAGCATCACTTTTTAATTGATATAAATATTTGTATCAATTAACAAGTGATGTAAACTATAATGTTTTAAAAAACGTTTTTGTCTCACATCGAAAACAAGCACTAAGAGGATACAATTTATCTTCTATAAAACAAGCTCTTCACTTCAGAATAAATTTAAAGTCATTTGACAATTTAATTAATTTGTATACATATTAACTTAAAATATGTATATAAATTTATTTGAAAATATTAAATTTTACAAAATTATTTTCAATTTAAAACTAAAATATAATTAATTATTTAAAAAAAAAAGTTTGTATCAATTATCTAAAACTGATGTAACTATAATATATAACATCATGTATTACAAGTGTTACAAATATTAACATCATTTATAATAATTGATGTAAAAGTTAAAAGCATTTTTACAATTGATACTAGATTTTGACCCGCGTTTTGGAAGCGCGGGATATATTTTCTTAGAATATTTTAATTTAATATAAAGAATTATCTATATTTTAAATTTTAATTTTAATTTTAATTTTAGAGAATATATTTATATATATTAAAATTTTTAAATAAGTTAGTAATTTTATTTCAATATAGACGTATCATATAATCTGTTGTATTTTAACCCGTTTTAGTTTTCATAGATTTTACATGTTCAAAATTTATTCCTGCAATAAACATCATTCCATTAAAAAAAATCAATCCCGACCCATCCGTCATATTATCGAATATCATAAATTCACATAAATACTGTGTATTTTTTCTATTTAATTTATCAACTGAAAGTATTTCATAATAATTATAAACTGTATGCTAAGTTATTTGTTTAATTTACTGTTTGATTTTATAATATAACTATGTTTATCGAATAATATTTACTATATATAAATATTATAAATATTATAAAATTTATATTCTTAGTTTTATAGATTAGTATTTAACTTAATAATTCATTTGAATATTTATATAATTATTCCACGGTTTTATTTAAAATAAAAATAAAAGATATGAAAAATATTATTTTAGATTGTGTTATATCTAAAAACGGAAAATATATTTTTATACTTAAATCAAAAAAAAATTAAAAAATATTGTGAATAAATTAGGTAATAACTGAATTGACCATTTTACCATTAATAAAATTTTAATATATTTAATAATTGTAATGACATTTCATGTAATATACTTCATAATCAAATGTTAGCTCTAATTTGTGATTCTGTTTTAATAGTATATATAAAAGGTAACATCAGTTTTTACAATTGACATCAATTACAATAATTGATGTATATATTTCATTTATTTATTTCATGTATTAGTAAAATGATACAAATATTAAAAATAAATGATGTAAAACAATTACTTTTTGTAGTGTTGAAAGTGACTTCTCAAATAATATTATAGAGATAAACGAAATTACCATAATTTAAAGTAAATCTTTATTTATTATATAAGATATTATCGTTAATATATTACAATATCTGATTTATTGTTAATGCGTTATAAATGTCAGATATATATATTATTAGCACGATATTAATAATACCTATTCTTTCCTGATGAATAATGTTAGCAATTGTGGCAGTTTTGTAACTATTTAAAAAAAGAAAGACAATTATGGTATAAATTTGTTACTTGGTTAATTTCCACATTATCAATGACACAAACTTATTTTCAGTCAGCCATTGATATTGGTTAAAGTTATGATAATGTAAATAACTTGGAAGACCTTCACGCCATAAAAGTAAATCTTACAATTTATCTATTTTAATTTTTCTTAACAAAATTTGTGATGGAAATTAATGAAAACTGAAAGATAATTGACCAAAAAGTCTTATTGGTTTACCCCACTTTGCTCCGAGTCCCCCCAATGAGACACAATTGAAACCACCGACCTTACGCTACACCATACCGCACTAGATCCCAACTACTCCTCTCAACCCGTCACCAGTCTCACATGGTCATTCATCAGACCAGCAAAACACTCTCTCTCTCTTCTCTTCTCTCTCTCTCTCTCTCTCTCTCTAACGATCACACTTCACAACTTCGTCGGATCGGATCTTTCGTCAATGGAATCAGCTCTATACTCTCTTAATCTCACAGAATTCTGACTGATTTTTAAACGATTAGGGTTTCTTATTTAGTTATTTATCGTTTAGTCAAGAGTGAACAATGGCGTTTTGCTTAGAAATCGTTTGTTTCATTTCCGCCTCCGGCGGGTGAATAACTTAGTCTCTTCTAGTGAGTTTATCCGCCGGAAGTTAAGCTCACATGGCGGCTTCACCTGCTAAGTTCTTCTTCGGTTTCTTGATTGTTTCCATCGTCTTGTGGATGATCTTCATGTGAGTCTTTCAACCACTTTTTCTTTCAGTTTCTGTTAAATTCTGGAGTTGAATTGATGGATTTAGTTCAAATCAGTTCATGGAGTTTGACTGAATCGCACATTTTTTCTAATTTCGCCTTAAGTAGCTGATTACAAGTGATTCATTTGATTCAGCATATGTTATTGCTGCTGCACTGAGATTCCTGGAGTTGAATTGATGGATTTAGTTCAAATTAGTTTGAGATTTAACGGTTGATTGAATCACGCATTCTTTAGTTTTTGTTCAAGAGGCTGCCTAAATAGCTGATTCTTATTGGTTACTGTAACTGCTTGGTTTAGTTGGTGAGATTTTAGCTTATTTTAATCAATTTTATTCTGCAGACTTTGTTCAAGGTTCTTTGCATTGATTCTTAGCCGAGTGTTGGGAGCATCTGTTGTGTTCCGTGTTGGCGGTTGGAAATGCCTCAGGGATGTTGTAGTCAAGTTTAATAAGGTGAGGACCGAAAATTCTGTATACTTTTTTATTTTATAATCAAAAGCATATTGTGAAAGGAGAAAATAAGTGTTTCTGTAGAAGCTTGAATCAATCAGGTCAATGTAGTGGATTGCATCTGTTTTGTGTAGCTAAGAAAGAATGTTTCTTAAGTTTTTGTTTTATATTTGATTGTTACACTATGTAACAGATCGTCTTGTTAGTGCTGTGGTTGAATTTGTTTCTCCTTGGACGTTAGTTCGCTGCTACTGTTTTTTTTTTGGTTGAGACAGTACAGTTTATCTCGAAGATGATTGTTTCTGGTTTGAGTGTTTATCCAGGGTGCTATTGAGTCGGTGTCAGCTGGTGAAATTAAACTAAGCTTGCGACAGTCTTTGGTCAAACTTGGCGTTGGGTTTCTTTCTAGAGATCCGAAAATTCAAGTCTTGATATGTGATCTTGAAGTTGTCATGAGATCCTCATCCTCGGCCTCAACGAAAAATGTACAGAAAGCCAAAAGTAAGAAACCTCGTACTTCAGGCAGGGGGAAGTGGATGGTCGTGGCTAATGTTGCAAGGTTTCTTTCAGTTTCTGTCGCAGATTTGGCTGTGAAGGTAATTTGTTTGAATTCACTATCGTGGTCCAAATTTCAGAATGAACTTTGATTGTTTTTTCAGTAGGGATATCTGGAAACTGTTTTCTAATGATGTACGTGAATTGCAGACTCAAAAGGTAATAGTGGAAGTCAAAGAGCTGAAGTTGGATATATCTAAGGATGGTGGGACAAAGCCAAATCTATATGTTAAGCTGCATGTACTACCGATTCTGGTTCACTTATGTGAATCACGCATGATCTCTGATCAGTCCTCTTACTTGAGCTTTGAAAGGTGTTCGTCTTCCCAAACGTCATCAGACAGATCCTCTGCTGCCTTATTTTGTGATGAACTCTCTCTTTCTTCCGAGTTTGGACATGACAGGTACCTCCTTAATACATTTGTAGACTATTTTGGGGTACTTGAACTACTTAGATTACTCTGTGACCGTTAAGATGTCTGTGCTTTTGATACTTAGTCAGTGGTTTGCTCACTATGGCATTTTTTGTTGTTGTTGTTGCTGTTTATTTTCTGAATATAGGGATGTAGGTATTGTTTTACGAAACGTGGAAATTGTATCTGGAGATGTGACTCTGACTTTTGATGAGGATTCGTTTCCAAAGAGGAAACAATCATCATCTACTGTTCATCCAGATGAAACTGTTACGCCAATTACTGCTGCCTCATCTGCCAAGAAACCTCATAAAGAACATCGACTAGTGGCAGCACTTGCTAAATTTTCTTCGTCTTTTCCTGAAAAGGTTAGTTGGCATAATGGAAATTGACTTGGCCAAAGGTTTAACGTATCTTCTGTAAGTTAAGTGAGTATTTTCATTGTAAGCTCTACTGACAGTTCATGTTGAGCAGGTTTCATTCAATCTACCCAAACTGGATGTGAGATGTGTCAATCGAGAACATGATCTTGTTGCTGAGAATAACATAACAGGAATTCAACTAAGGAGTGTTAAATCAAAATCTTTTGAAGACACAGGGGAGAGTACACGTCTGGATGTTCAGATGGAACTTAGTGAGATTCATGTATGATCGTGTAAGCTCTTTCAGAAATTTGATTACCAACTTTTTTATTTTTTACTAATGATATGCTCGTGTTTCATTGCAGCTTTTTAAAGAAGCTGAGTCCTCTATTTTGGAGATTATGAAAGTTGATGTGGTCTCTTTTATTTACATCCCAATTCAGGTTTGCAAGCCATGATGTTATATGTTTCTGTAATTCAAAGTTTTATGCATTTGAGGCAATACTCTTGCTTGTGAAAGTTAGGCCTATTTATTTGCTTCGTTACAATCTATTACATATTATCTTAACGACTGGCTTCCCTTTTCAGCCAGTTGTGCCTATCAGAGCTGAAGTTGATATAAAGCTGGGAGGTACTCGTAGCAATCTCTTCATCTCCCGGCTACAGCCATGGTTGCGCCTTCATTTATTGAAAAAGAAAAAACTGGTGCTTCAAGGGGGAACTCACACTGTCGAGAAGTCAAAATCAGCTGATGCGAAAGCAATTATGTGGACAGGCACAGTTTCAGCCCCTGAAATGACTGTTATGCTATATAGTATTGATGATTTGCCTATGTATCATGTAAGTAATTCAACTATCTTCTCTGACATAATGTTGGTTAATCGTATACTTCATAAATTTAAACTGTATTGGGTTATTGTAGATTACATACATTAAGTGAACTTACTGTAGTCGTGAGATAGAACCATAAGCCTTTTCACATGGTTGATTGCTTAGTTCTTTGTTTTGTTGCACCGCATCTCAAATTTTACTATATGCTCACCAGTATTTTGTTCTTGTTGTTTTATATACAGTTTTGTTCGCAGTCATCGCATGTGTTTGCAAATAACATTTCAAGTACCGGTACAGCAATTCATGTTGAACTTGGTGAGTTGAATCTGCATTTAGCAGATGAGTACCAAGAATGCTTTAAAGAAAATCTTTTCGGAATAGAGCCGAACTCTGGTTCGTTGATGCATATAGCAAAGCTTAGCTTGGATTGGGGAAAAAAAGATAGGACATCATCTGACGAGGTTGGTTGCAGAAGTAAATTGGTACTCTCAGTAGACGTGACAGGAATGGGTATTTACTTCTCTTTCAAGCGTGTTGAATCCCTCATAGCAAATGCGATGTCCTTCAAAGCTCTCGTCAAGACACTGTCTTTTACTGGCAAAAAGACTAATAAGACTGGAGGACTGCAGCCATCTAAAGCATCTGGGAAAGGAACTAGACTTGTGAACCTTACTCTTGAACGTTGCTGCGTGAATTTCTGTGATGATACAGGATTGGATAATACAATTATTGACGATCCTAAAACTGTCAATTATGGATCACAAGGTGGCCGGGTTATGTTTAGTTCTTTGGCTGATGGCAGACCACGCACAGCGAACATTCTGTCTACTGCTTCTGAAGAATGTAAAAGACTGAAGTACTCGGTTTCTGTTGAAATATCACAGTTTAGCCTTTGTCTCAACAAGGATAAACACTCGACGCAAATGGAACTTGGAAGAGCAATATCCATCTACCAGGAGTATTTGGAGGAGCATAAACCTTGTTCAAAGGTCATATTGTTTGATATGCACAACGCGAAGCTTGTGCGTAGATCCGGTGGTCTGAATGAAATTGATGTTTGTTCTCTCTTCAGTGCTACTGATATTTCACTGGGATGGGAGCCTGACGTCCACCTATCCTTTTATGAGCTGTTTCTGCGGTTGAAAGCATTCGTTTATGCACAAAAGGTTAAAGAACATGAAAGCGGGTATGACAAAGTAATCTCTAGCGTGACAGATGATGGCCCGAGTGTAAAAATAAATCAGTCTAATTTTGTTGACAAGCAGAAGAAAAAGGAATCTATGTTTGCTATCGATGTAGAAAAATTGACGATATCAGCTGCGGTAGGAGATGGAGTGGATGTTAAATTGGAGGCACAATCAATTTTTTCTGAGAATGCCTGTATAGGAGTGCTTCTTGAAGGGCTAATGCTTTCGTTTAATGGATCTCGAGTGTTTAAGACTACAAGAATGCAAATATCAAGAATTCCTGCTACCTCTTCGAATTTGTCTGATGCAGTCCCTGTAATGACTAGTGGTTGGGACTGGGTAGTACAAGGGCGGGATGTGCATATTTGCATGCCATACAAACTACAGTTACGAGCCATAGATGATTCGGTCGAAGACATGTTGCGAGCCTTGAGACTTATCACGGTAGCGAAAGGAAAAAACGTTTATCCAGGAAAGAGAGAAAGCTCGAAGCCTAAGAATAAGAAATCTAGTCCAAAGTTTGGCCGCATAAGATTTTGCATACGCAAGCTAACCGCAGATATTGAGGAAGAACCAATTCAGGGTTGGCTTGATGAACATTATCAACTGGTGAAAAAGGAAGCCTGCGAGTTGGCTGTCAGATTGAAATTTCTTGAGGATTTTATTCAAAAAGGAACTCAGTCTACTAAAGGTTCAGAAACAATTGATCCTTCAGATGAAAAAATGAAGTTTTTTGATGGAGTTGAAATTGATGTTAAGGATCCTTTAGCTATTGAAAAAGTGAAGGAAGAGATCCACAAACGGTCATTTCAATCGTATTATCATGCATGCCAAGGTTTAGCTCCTTCAGAGGGTTCAGGTGCTTGTAAGGAGGGGTTTCAGGCAGGTTTTAAGCCGAGTGCTGCTAGAACGTCACTTCTCTCTGTTTGTGCCACAGATTTTGATTTAAGCTTGACGGCAGTTCATGGTGGTGATGCTGGTTTGATAGAAGTATTGAAGAAGCTTGATCCTATTTGTCAAGAACATGACATACCCTTTTCTCGGTTATATGGAAGCAACATTGACTTAAAAACTGGAAGCTTGGTAGTTCAGCTAAGAAATTACACACTTCCTCTTCTCTCTGGCACTTCTGGGAAATGTGAAGGTCGTATTGTGCTTGCTCAGCAGGTATGATTGTTTTCATGCAATCCTTTCCCATGTCATTTGTATATTGTTTATTACCTCTCTTTAGGATTAATGTTTGTTTTAATCTTTGTTCTGTGCCTCACCGTTTTCTGTTATTACCTCAATTGACTGATTATTTGACTGCTTGTAATTGTTCTCTTAAATTAGGCAACGTGTTTTCAGCCACAAATTTCGCAAGACGTATTTGTAGGTAGATGGAGAAAAGTGCGAATGTTCCGGTCAGCAACTGGCACAACGCCACCGATGAAGACCTACTCAGATCTGCGTATAAACTTTGAACAAGGACAAGTTTCCTTTGGAGTTGGATATGAACCGGCTTTTGCAGACGTTAGCTATGCTTTCACAGTGGCTCTTCGTAGAGCTAATTTGAGTCATAGGAGTCCAGGTGTTCTACCTGTCGTTAAAAAAGAACGAAGCTTACCTTGGTGGGATGACATGAGAAACTACGTTCATGGCAATATCACTTTATCTTTTTCAGAGTCAAATTGGGCTGTTCTTGCTACAACGGATCCATATGAGAGTCTTGATAAACTTCAAATAGTGACTGGTCCGATTGAACTTCAGCAGTCAGATGGTCGTGTGTTTGTCAATGCTAAAGACTTCAAGATAAAAGTGAGCAGTCTAGAGAGTTTGATTAGCCGACATTCTTTAAAAGTTCCAGTTGACACCTCTGGAGCTGCATTTATTGAAGCCCCTGCATTTACTCTCGAAGTTACGATGGACTGGGAATGCGAATCTGGAAATTCTTTGAATCATTACCTATATGCATTTCCAACGGAAGGAAAGCCTCGTGAGAAGGTCTTTGATCCGTTCAGATCAACATCACTCTCGCTTCGGTGGAATTTCTCCCTTAGACCCGAAAAGTTTCACCAGTCTTCCTCAGGTACAGAGCATCCAACAGATACTGAAACTGTCTACAGCTCGCTAGACAAGCCTGAGACACCCACAATGAATCTTGGAGCTCATGATTTGGCATGGATACTTAAGTTCTGGGGTTTGAATTACTATCCTCCCCACAAATTACGTTCTTTCTCCAGATGGCCTAGGTTTGGTGTCGCAAGAGTTGCAAGATCAGGAAACTTATCTCTAGATAAGGTGATGACGGAATTTATGCTCCGTGTGGATGCCACTCCTTCCCTGATAAATTATATGCCTTGGGACGCTGATGATCCTGCCAAAGGGTTGACTTTTAACATGGCAAAGCTAAAATACGAATTATGCTATAGTCGCGGGAAGCAAAAGTATACATTTGAATGCAAGCGGGATGTGCTTGACCTTGTATATCAAGGTCTTGACCTTCACGTGCCTAAGGCTTTTGTTAACAAAGATGAGCATCCTGGCACTCCAGCAAGCGTTCAGGCTTTAAGGAAAAGCTCTCAGAATGCTTTGATAGACAGAGTACCCTCTGGAAAGGACCATAAGAGGGATGAGAAGCATCGAGATGAAGGTTTTCTGCTGTCGTCTGATTATTTTACAATCAGAAGGCAGGCCCCAAAAGCTGATCCTGAAAGACTATTGGCGTGGCAAGAGGCTGGAAGAAGAAATCTTGAGATGACCTATGTGCGGTCTGAATTTGAGAATGGAAGCGAGAGTGATGAACACATACGGTCAGATCCTAGTGATGATGATGGATACAATGTTGTCATTGCTGACAATTGTCAACGGGTCTTTGTTTATGGCCTCAAACTCTTGTGGACCATTACGAACAGAGATGCTGTTTGGTCTTTTGTTGGTGGAATCTCGAAAGCATTTGAGCCTCCTAAACCTTCTCCTTCTCGTCAGTATGCACAGAGGAAGATTCTTGAAGAAAACCAAAAAGAATCTTGTACAGAAACACATCAAGGGGAAACGTTAAAGTCTTCTGAAAGCCCTGGAAGAAACCTCCCTTCTCAGCCTGTGGAGATGGCAGGACCCCTTTCATCACCGTCACACTCGGTGAAAATTGAAAAATCTTATGACAGAGCTGGTATGTCTTGATTTGATGATCAACGTTAGTCTATGATTTTTTTCTCTTCTGACTCAGGAACTGGAAGTTCTTAGAGAACTTGCTGCGTTAATCTAGATGCATCATTTACTTATTCACTTCTGACGTGGATCTAGGTAAAGTTGAGACCAGTGAATCTGAGGAAGAAGGGACTCGTCACTTCATGGTGAATGTCATTGAGCCACAGTTTAATCTTCACTCAGAAGATGCTAATGTAAGTAATTATTTCATTGTAAGGATGCCCATTTAACACTATTACGTAACACTTCGGGTCCTGTCTGATTAAGTTTACAAAGCTGGCATTCAAATTTCTCGAGGCATATAGTTAACAACCAAGATTGGCATGCTATTTATCGAGTATAAAAAAGAGTTTGCTTACTGGTTGATTAATGTCACATTGATGGATACCAGGGACGCTTTCTGCTTGCTGCTGTAAGTGGCCGTGTTCTAGCACGATCGTTTAATTCCATTATGCGTGTTGGTGTGGAAGTGATTGAGCAGGCTCTTGGCACTGGAAGTGCCCAGGTTCCAGAATGTAGTCCTGAAATGACATGGACACGGATGGAATTTTCTGTAATGTTAGAGCATGTGCAAGCCCATGTTGCTCCCACTGATGTTGACCCAGGTGCTGGGTTGCAGTGGCTCCCTAAAATTCGGAAAAACTCGCCAAAAGTGAAGCGTACTGGGGCTTTACTTGAAAGGGTATTCATGCCTTGTGACATGTATTTTCGGTACACAAGACACAAAGGTGGAAACCCTGATTTAAAGGTAATACCAGTTTTAATAGTTTTTATTTTGTTTCCTTTTAGTGTGTGTTGCAAAACTTACGTTTAGGTTCTTTCTAGAGCATTAACAAAATTCTCATGCCCTTGCAGGTGAAACCACTAAAAGAGCTCACTTTCAATTCGCACAATATAACAGCTTCGATGACATCTCGGCAATTCCAAGTTATGCTGGATGTTTTGACGAACCTTCTCTTTGCAAGGCTTCCAAAGTGAGTATTGAAACTTGAACAAAATTAAAGGGAAACTTGCATATTTCATTCCAGCATCATCCATTTGTTCTTGCGACTTGTGGTAACTTGTTTCAAATAATCTTAAGTGCTTTTTAGAATTTATAGCACGTCAAATCAGTAATGATTAGAGCTAAACTTCAAATACCTTTTTCTCTGCTTAATTTTTCAAACGCTTTCTAGCATTAAGCCGGAGATCCTTTTATGTTTTAGGCCTCGGAAAAGTAGTCTCCAATGTCCCACCGAAGATGAAGATGTTGAAGAAGAGGCTGATGAGGTAGTTCCATATGGAGTTGAAGAAGTGGAACTTGCAAAAATCGACCTTGAAAAGAAAGAGCGGGAGCGAAAGTTGCTTCTTGATGATATTAGAAAATTGTCTGGCAATTTGGATGACACACATATGGAAAGTGAAGTTGAAATGTGGATGATTAGTACCAGAAGATCCATACTGGTAAGTATTTTAAGTATCCTTTGACAAAAGTATGTTTAAGATGCTATATAATGCTGTCTGTTTTGAAGCGGGGATACTGGGATAGTGTGAAGTAACATTAGCCATTGATGTCTAAATTACCCTGTGATCTCTGTTTGGAATTTGGTGGTTTGTTTTAGGTGCAAGGATTAAAGAAAGAGCTGTTACATGCACAGAAGTCCAGAAAGACGGCTTCTGCATCTTTAAGAATGGCGCTGCAGAAGGCTGCACAGCTGCGGCTGATGGAGAAAGAAAAAAACAAAAGTCCATCGTATGCTATGTGCATTTCCTTGCAAATCAATAGGGTTGTTTGGACGATGCTTGTAGACGGTAAATCCTTTGCTGAGGCAGAGATAAATGACATGGTAAGTTTATACATATTCTGTCTATTCTTAGTCTAATGCCTTTGAAGTGACCATCAAAGAATCCTGTTTTGTTTATGTTCACCATTACTCTTTAGAATGTGGAATGTGGAATGATGAGAGTTACTTGCTGGGTTAGTCTATTGCAGTCTCCGTAGTCTGTTGTATTAAAATTAAAGACCAGTACATATTTGATTGGGTTTATTATACTTGCAGATTTATGATTTTGATCGGGACTATAAAGACATTGGTGTTGCTCGATTCACCACCAGGTCCTTTGTTGTGAGGAACTGTGTGCTCAATGCAAAGTCGAATATGCTGTTATCAGCATGGAATCCTCCAGCCGAGTGGGGAAAGTATGTTTTTTTGTTGCTTGCGTATTTACCGTATTTGTATTGTTTTCCCTATCAGATGCTTCGCAAAACATTATGATCCTGGATGATGGCTTAAGAGAAATGATAGTAACCATACGGCTAGAACTGATCATCTTAAACTCAAACTTGAAGAACTTCTAATTTGACACTGGTGCTGACTTTGGAAGTGTGCTTCCTCTGTAATTTGATTTGCAGGAAAGTCATGCTATGTGTTGATGCAAAGCAGGGAGCGCCAAAAGATGGACATTATCCTCTTGAGCGTTTCCATGTAAGTTTCTTCTGTTGCTATCTCTTTCTGTTTCAATCGTTCAATGTATTTGCAAAAGTGATAACATAAAACATTGTCTCTGTCTCTGTTTTACGTCTTTTAACTAAGCTATCTTCATCTGTATTCTAAAATGTTCGATAATGACTTTAAATCTTGTAGGTGGAGATTTACCCTCTGAGAATCCATTTGACAGAGGCAATGTACCGAATGATGTGGGAGTACTTCTTCCCAGAGGAAGAGCAAGATTCACAAAGGCGACAGGTGACAAATGCATCAAAATTTCCTCTATAGATGATTATCTGATAAAATTCAAGTTTATATGACTTTCTTTATGTTTAACTTCGTTATTCTGCAGGAAGTTTGGAAAATTTCGACAACAGCTGGCTCAAAACGTGTAAAGAAAGGGTTAGCAAGTCATGATTCTTCTACAACTAGTCACTCCAATGTTGAAGCTTCTCGCGGGAGTTCTGCAGCGCTCTCTGCTTCTAGCACAGCGCAGTCGCAAAGCAATGCTGACGCTGCTCAAGTAGGATTTCACTTCAGAATGCACTTGAAAGTTTCTTTTAATGTATTTTCACCCCTTCTTATATTGATTTTACTTGCATTCTGTTTGCAGAAATCAGCAAATATGCTAGCCCTCAGGTCTAGCACTGGTGGTTCAGCTCAGGAGTTGAGAAGAACATCTTCTTTCGATAGGACCTGGGAAGAAAATGTTGCAGAATCCGTGGCTAATGAACTCGTTCTACAAGCTCATTCCGCCACCGTGTCATCTTCCGTTGAACAACAGGAGGATTCCTCTAAACAGAAACCCAAAGAGACAAAAGCTGTCAAGCCTGGCCGCTCTTCTCATGAAGAAAAGAAAGCTGGAAAATCACATGAGGAGAAGAAATCTAGGCCTAGAAAGATGATGGAGTTTCACAACATCAGAATAAGTCAAGTAAGTTGGCTAGTGTTTATGAACACTTCGTAAATATAAGGTCCGAAATTGGGTTGCTTTAATCGGCTTACATCATTTCATCTTCAGGTGGAGCTTCTAGTGACCTATGAGGGCTCAAGATTTGTTGTAAATGACCTCAAATTGCTGATGGATACATTTCACCGTGTTGAGTTCACTGGGACTTGGAGAAGACTCTTTTCTCGTGTTAAAAAACACATCATTTGGGGAGTATTGAAGTCTGTTACAGGAATGCAGGTCAGATATATATACGTGAATATAGTTATTTGTGAGAAAAAGATAAAAGCTAATATGGTGTCTTTTACAATCGGATTTATCAGGGGAAGAAATTCAAAGACAAATCACAGAACAATCGCGAGTCTACGGACAATGACCTTAATCTAAGTGACAATGATCAACCGGGGAAATCTGACCAACATCCTGTCCCGTGGTTTAAGCGTCAAAGTGATGGAGCAGGGGATGGATTTGTTACTTCTATTCGAGGACTCTTCAATACGCAAAGGCGCAAGGCCAAAGCATTTGTCTTGAGAACCATGAGAGGTGAAGCAGAAAACGATTTCCAGGGGGAGTGGAGTGACAGTGATGTAGAATTTTCCCCTTTTGCGCGGCAATTAACTATAACGAAAGCTAAGAGGCTCATCAAACGCCACACTAAGAAATTCCGCCCAAAATATCAAAGAGGTGAGCTCCAATATAACAGTCATTTTGGTCATAATTTGGTTGTTTCAGCTTGTTCGTTATTTGTTAGACCCTCAGCACTCTAACTTGTTCTTTTGTCTGCTTAGGTTCGAGTTCGCAGCAAAGAGATTCACTTCCATCCTCTCCGAGAGAGGCCACTGCATTTGAAAGTGGTTATTCAAGCGGATCTTCACCGTATGAAGATTCTCGAGATTAAAATCATTCTGACCAGACAACCAAAAAATCATTCTCCTTGGCTGAGGGAGGAGGAAGTATAGACTTCTCAGCTTCCGAGGAATCATCCTTGTAAATTTTGTTTTATTTTTCCGGCTGCAATAGGAGAATGAAAAAAAAAAGTTACATTGAGGGGAGAGAGAGAGATAGAGAGATCAACAATATTGTACAGACGTTGGTATATTGGAAAAGAAATTAAAACCACAGTGTCACACACTCCATCAATCTTTTCCGTTTCTTGAAGGTTAACAAGAGCCAGTGTCAGTCCGCTAAATTGCATAAGAAGAATGTCTGATAGATTCGTGCTGATGCTGTCGGCATAATCGTCGAAGAAAAACTGAAAATGAAAAACTAATGGATATTTTATTATCATTTTTACATATGTAACTGTTCTTTTTATGTACTCGATTATCTACCATAATTTTCGGCAAAACAATTTCATTCATATCAAACTTGGATTACAAAGTCAAAATACAGAACTCAAAAAATAAATAATTACATTAACAGAGAAATGCGCCATATTATAAGGAGGATGTCACACAAAAAGTGAATTTAACCCATGTTTTACATAATAAAGCTTTACTTAGTGAAATATTAAACCCATTGTTTTCCTTTTTTTGTATTCGAAGTGTGTGAGTGTATGGTATTTTTTTGCTAAAACTCGTAGTTGCACACTGCATGATTGAACCCATTTTTTTGACGCAAATTCAGAAGCGACAATCTGTTACCAACACTTCCGTATCAAAGTCATTGGACAAAGGAATGACTTTGAATTCCTCCTTTTTGCATTCAACATTTGAAATCGCTTTTGACAAATGCCTATGGTCTCCTCATGCATTCTATAGATTCTGCAAATTCACACAATGATCGACTGTCCATTATAATAATTTTTGAATTATGATTACTATCAAAAGCAAACACGCGAGGAACCGAATGTTCAGAGTGGTGTTGTGGCGCATACACATGATAGAACAGTTGTAAATTTTTTTCTAATATTCCCGTATACGCGACAAATCTGCTTTCATGATAAAGGACTAATAAAAATGTGGATGTTTTAACTGTTGTAAATTTGATTTTTAAAAATTTTAGATCCAAGAAAGAAAATTTTAGGTCATGAGTTGACTATTAAGAAAAATATAATTTTAGAATAGGAGAAACATAAAAATGGAAAATCCAAATGACTATATAATTAATTGCCAGAAACATAATTCACATACTTCATTTTCTTATTTTGTTGTCTTCTCTTAGATGACTTTTGACTATTTTTTGGTTCCTTACAAAGAAAACCAAAATCAAAGAGAGATGACGAATATGATTTGCTAGATTTTATAAAAAAGAAGACGAGATAAAATTGATAAAAAAAGAACCGCTTATAGTTTTAAACACACAAAATTTGAACATTTTGTTAACTCAAAAAAATACAAATTTTCTCTTTCGCTTGTTTAAAACACAAACATACAATGAAGTAAGCCATAGCTTCAACTTCTCTTTCTTCTAGTTGTATTTTTTGGTTATCGACCTAACACAAACAAATCAAGACGCTATGTTTACACTGTCCAAAAATTCCTACTATCTTCTTTTTGTTTTTTCTTATTCTTCTTGACCTCTTGATTATTCTTTTTTCTTCTTTTTCCCTTTTTAGTGGCTTGTTCTTTTTTATTGAATATAAGACATGTCGATTTCTAGAATTCAAGAGATTAATAACCACAAATAATAAAGACTTCTCTCATTATTAATAGTTTTTAAAAACTCACTTAAAACTAAAGTTCTCAACAACAATCTCTCAAACTCTCAATTTTTCAATCACAGGAAACTCTCTCTCACAACTCCATTAAACTATGCCCTAATTCAATATGTTCTTATATAGATTACAAATTTCCTTTTTTCACTAAAGAAATATTTCCTTTTCTCTAAGTCCTAATCTTATTAGAATTGTTTAATCTTCAAGCTTATGTCAATATTCTCTCCCTTAAACTTGAACTCTATCTTTTCTGAATCTCGAGTTCTCAGGATCTCCCTCATTTCTCTGAACTTGATTCCTCCAAGTTCATTTGTGAAAATGTCTTCATTATGCTCATGCTCTATCTTGATTGTTTCATTCTTGATACACTCTCCTTGTGTGTTTGTGTGTTTGATTTGTCCTTGACACACTTCCTTCTTCGTAAGAGAAACTGCTGATTGCGTGTTAATCCAAATGACCCCTCTGTAATTTGCAGTACACAAAAGCAATTACACCAATGAAGTTTTGAACCCGAATTTCTTTAGCTTCAACTGTCTTCTCCTCTGTTCTCTTGTTAGGATATTATGCAACTTTCTTCCCATCATCTTGGATCCTCTTCTCATTCAAAACTCCATTTTCTTCGTTGATATTAAACAGCTCTTCCTTATGAGACAAACGCGAACCCGCAATAACTGTACCTTTTCTCTCTTCCTCTTTGTTAGCTTCGTTGTCGTGAACATCTTTTTCTTTAACAACGTAAGTATCGTTAGTGATACATCCTAAATTGAGGATCACTCCACCGGACTATGATGGATAGAATCTCGCCAAGAAGCAGTGTGCAAATAAGAGAGATTTTTGTGGATTGAAGGGTCGCACAGCAGATGCGAAAGGCTGCTGATATTCCCAACTCAATGTCCTAAGATATGACACACCTAGACGACAAAGAGGATGATTCCCTAGATATGATGCACCAGGACGAATCGGTATTGATCCTTTGGATATGACTCACCAGGACGAATCGGTTTTGATCCCTTGGATATAACGCACCAAGACGGATCAAAAAGATCAATGGATATTACACATCATTGAAAGAAAAGTGATAATCACTCTCAAGGTTTCAAAAATAATCATTCAAAGCTTATTTTATTTAATTGAGATTATAAAGTATTTATAGAGAATACTTATGTGGAAAAATGATAAATTAATTGTCTTAAAACTAGAAAATACAAAAAAAAAGTCAAGACCAAGACTACATTAAATAACTGAGTTGAACAACTCTTGGCCTCCAATGACTTTTTAAACTCCAATTTTCGTCACTTTTCTTTTCAGAAAAATAAGTGATGTATTTGGATTTTTCTTGGACTTGGAACATCATCAAAATGGGCTATACTTGATAGTTAACATCATGGATAGTTTTTTGAGTGCTTTTCATGTCTAGAACTTCATAAAATGGCTTATAACCATCATCTTTCAATGTTGAAGATGTCATTTTGCTTTTCTTACATTGGAGTTGAGTCATGTCTTTTATTTTTCTTAGCATGATTGTATCAGTTAGTTACCGACCTTTTAAGAACAACTTGGAAATGATGACCAACTTTCTCTTCATATTTTTCTGCACCATGAACGTCAGTCTGATTCTGTTCTCGGGAGCATTTCCCACCAATTTCTCTATTACCAGATTCATCGCCGCCAGCTCTCAGAGGAAGACCACCATCAATAGATTCTTCAAAAACAGCTTTTTTGAACTTCTCAATCTTTGTGATCCCACCATCTTGAGTAAATTCTTCTTGTTTTGTGTGTTTGTAAGACTCTGATGTTTTCGATCCACTGCTAAGTCGCGTTGCAGTTCTATGAACAAGACCATTCTTATCATCTTCTTCTTTGTCACCAACTTTGATCTTCTTCATCCACTCTTTTGAAGCGTTAAACAATTTTTCTTTTTCTTCCACAGAGTCCTACCAACTACCATCTTTTGCACAATTATTGGTTCCTTTACCATCACTGTTGGAGATGGATTTAGCACAATTCCAAAAGGCTCATCCTGAATTAGCATCGGCCCGTT